>VXCB01000119.1:0-123399 GCA_009613015.1 Mollisiaceae sp. DMI_Dod_QoI
CCCTTTTGGTGGTTAAAATCAAGGGGGGGAGTGGTGGGAGGCATTTTTGGTGTTTTTGGTGGGTGTGGGTGGCAGAATTCACTAAAAAACAGCCTGTGCGCACAGACTAATGCGATTAGGCTCGTTAGGATGTGCGGGGCATCAGATTCGGACCATACAGTTTTGGCCCCCAATTCTTGGCCCTGAGCGGAAACTAGTAACGCGAGCCGGGGTAAGTTTTCCCTTTCACTTCGTTTTAGGGCATTTTGTAAAAATAAAAAAAAGAACACCTTAAATCTTGGTTTTTATCCACAGCCACGCACGTAAGTTGATTGAATACAACCATTCATTCCTCTCCTATTGTTCTACAACTGATTGAATTTTGATAATGCTGCCCCAAAGCCAGCGCCGTCAGAGTGCGAGGCAAGATGACCGTGTTGTACCTGAGCCAGCCTCCCTGTATAAAATGCTAGAGCGCGTCGCGTAGCATCTTCATTGCATCCTCCTACCACGCTCTCCGTACCTACTCACATTTGCATCCAACGAGCTCCAACAACCTCGTCTATCCCACTTTGGGCCGCATTATGTTCCAGCGCGTGCGTACTGCGGGCCGAGTCCTACCAAGAGAACTTACTAAAGATCCACTCCCAAAGCTTGCCCTCTTTCTTGTATGCCAGCAAGTGCAGCTCGTCCAAGTCTGACTCCTGACTCTACTTGCTCGTGCTCGAACGGCCCTACTCGCTCTCGCTAGAATCTCAATTGTCGCTGCTGAAGGCTCGATCGACTCCGCTGCAGGAGCCCCACCGTCAATGAAGCATTGGCCGCTCCTCCAGTTCAAGAACGATCGGCTTTTGTACGGGTCGCTTTTTGAATTTTGTCGACCCGCGCACTCGGATAGTCCCTTCACTCCGACTAGGAGGCAGCAAAAGATGTATTCCCACGAATTTTGAGGAAGCCTTGGAAGGGTGGTCATCCCTGATACTCAGCAAATGGTGCCGCCTCTGTTGTCGCAGACGGACTCCGAGAAGTTTGCGAGGCATAGTGTTGGCTATTATCAACGAACGTCGACGGACATTCATTATTAGCTTGGGGTTCCGCTATAAAGGGGTCTGGTTTGACTGCCTCAGGTCCAACTTTTTTCGGTGTGATATATAATCACGTGACACTATCCAACTTGGCTGGGTAATTAGGTAGCTCGAAGCACCTTACTTATTATGTCTTTTTCTTTATAGATGTAGAGAGTAACTCTGACTTGCTCTTTGGAGAACCATAATTTCAGGTATATGATTATAACAGCCACGTGAATAGTTTAGTTTAGTCCCATCGAAAGGGCTCGTTGAATGCCTGAGGCATTAACATGTATTGAGATGCTCCTAGCTCCTTCACCTCTATTCAACAACACCTACACCCCATCCAAATGATCTAGAACCCGTCCTTAGTCACTCAGAAACCTAAGTTCACACGCTTTACTCAAGAACGGTACTAAAGGTTCCAAAGTGCACCATCATAAGGCTTGTCCAAGCCTATTGATGATCGCAAAAGCTTGTTAATATCCCGTCTTCGTTTGCAAGCCTTGTACACGTGCACTCACCAGGAAATCCCAGGAAGCACGTGCGCACTTCCTTGGCTAAAATACCTGCAATGCAAGTTCTCCAAATTTCCAATTTACTCTCCAAATTGAGGCTGATCTCCCGCAGCGCAATCATCGATCCTTGCTTCACTCAATTAGGCAGGTGGCGAGGACTCATCAGACACGCGAGACATGGCTTCTCTTAACATTTTTTTGAGGCACCGGCGCACCCCTTGACCTGACATGGATCTCCAGTCGAGCAACTTGAATATAGCCTCTCTTCGTAGCAGTAGGCGACTTGCCCTTCTTCTTTGTTTTCTCAAGCTCAACTTTACTCTCTCTACTGTCCTCGGATTTTGTCTATTCTCGAAGGGTTCAAGGAGCCAATGTGCAACTGCAATATCATGTCAAAAGTTTCATGTTCATCTATGTGCCTCATAGATAGGTACCGTATTTGAAGCACGTGGGTTGTTTTTGTTTGTTCTGCTCATTTGCTAGGCCGCTCTGGACACAGCCAATTCAGCCCCTAAACGGCCGCTAGCCTAATTTAACCCCGCCCGGAAGATGCTGCTCCCAAAACGTCTAGTCCGGGCTTGAAAATCTGTAGCTTGGATGTAGATAGCTTTTCTGCATCATCATAGCTGTGTAGCGAGGTGCTATGGAGCACATTTGGACTGTGCTTGAAAAGTCATTCCGCTGTCGTATAATTTATAAAGATGCGTACTTGGCACCTTGCTCTCGTCCAGGAGACATTGAAAAATCATATTGCCTGTCATGCGATCCTTCGCCCAACTGTTTGTTGCTGCTACGGCCTTCTTCGGTGCATTGGCCCAGTTTAATGATGGCTACGAGACTGTTGATTCGGCGACGGACCCGGTGCAGATCCGTCTTGCATACCAGGGGCCCACGGCCATGATGGGTAAGTACTCTTCTCTAAGCAGATGACATGTATTGTAACATCGAAACTAATATGCACAGTATCTTGGAACACCTTCTCCCAGCTTACCAACCCCACTGTCTCCTATGGCATTAGCCCAGACGCTCTCACCCAAACGGCTTCTTCCTCCGTCTCTGTTACTTACCTAACTTCTTTGACGTACAATAACCACGTGAACATCACTGGTCTACTGCCGTACACGACATATTATTACCTTCCCCAGTACAGCAATGCCACCACTCCCTATACCTTCACGACTGCACGCACAGCTGGCGATACAACCCCCTACACCGTAGGTGTTGTTGTCGATATGGGTACCTTTGGTGCTCTCGGCCTGAGTACTGTGGTCGGAACTGGGGCGGCCAACCCTCTGGCGGTCAACGAGCAAACCACCATTGCCGCACTCACAGAGATGATTGACAATTATGAGTTCATGGTCCACGCCGGAGACATCTCATATTCTGACTACTGGCTAAAAGAGGAGATCCAAAACTATCTTCCGACCACCACCACCGAGCAAGGTGCAGTCGTCTACGAGAGTATTCTGAATGCGTTTTTTGATGAGCTGGAAGGCATCACCGCTCAGAAGGCATATATGGTTGCACCAGGGAACCACGAAGCGAATTGTGACAACGGCGGAACGACCAACAAGACGTCCGGCGAGAAATACACTGCGTCTATCTGCTTAGCCGGCCAGACGAATTTTACTGGCTATATCAACCATTGGCGCATGCCCAGCGGGCCTTCGAGTGGGCTTGGCAATTTCTGGTATTCGTACGACTACGGCATGACACATTTCGTGCACATTGATACCGAAACCGACCTTGGCAACGGCCTGGTCGGCCCGGACGAGGGTAGTCCCGAAAACGGTGGGCCGTTCGGCAGCTACAATCAACAGATCAATTGGCTCACCAATGATCTGGCATCCGTCAACCGCACTGTGACGCCGTGGATTATCGTCTTCGGCCACCGGGGCTGGTATCTCTCGGCTTCTGGCTCGGTCTGCGCTCCTTGCCGGACTGCGTTTGAGAACATCTTCTATCAGTACGGCGTAGATCTGTACATCAATGGGCATGCCCATCTCTACGAGAGAACGGCCCCCATCTACAATGGAGTCGTTGATCCGAATGGTCTCAACAACCCCCGTGCGACGCTTTACATTACCAACGGTGCAGCAGGCCACTATGATGGTCTAGACACTTTTACTGCCATTCAGCCATACAGCGTCTATCACCAGGCCTTGGACTATGCATGGACAACCATCTCCTTCGCGAACAGTACCCATATGACCATTTCTTCGCTGTGGTCTGCTAACAACACCGCTTTCGACACGGTAGACTTATATAAGGACCATGCTTCCTCCTCAACGGCGACATCAAGCACTTCCACGTCAAGCAGCTCCACGTCTTCGGCGATCGCATCCATAAGCACCAATCCCACCCCAAGCACGAATACTGCCACCACGACAAGCACCGCCGTCTATCCTACATACACCAACTTCAATGGTCAAGGTCATTTATTTATCTTTACCGGTGGTTCGGCCCAGGGCGACATCGGCAGTGCAGGCACGTGGTATAACACGCCTGGCCAAAATACAGCCACGTACACTGCCGTCCCACTCTACCCGAATGGCACCGCCTTTCTTCTACAGCACGGTTCCAGCTATTGCAACATTGGCAGCGACTCCTCTTTTGGGTGCGCACTTACCGCATCAACTGGAGCAACTCCCTTCGGCCAGACAGCGGACGGCGACTTGACCTACAATGGATCACCGGCATTCTACGCCTCATCTGCTGCAAGCTCCGACGCAAAGCCGACGATATATGCAACCCCACTACCCGTGTCTCTGAATATCGTTTGGGGCGGTACTGGTGTCGCAACTAGTGCTCCATTGACTACCAGCACGTCGATGTCTGGTTCAAGTTCTAGTAGCTCTGGATCGACAAGCCCTACAACTTCAAGCTCGTCCAGTTCGTTAGCATCGTCCACCACAGCTTCCACAAGTACTAGTGGACTTTTGTCATCTACAAGTAGCACTTCTATCCAACCCACATCCACAATAACATTCACGGTGTAAGTAGCCATAGCTAAACTCTTTTCAAGCTGCTTTTCTAACCAACCTTAATCCAGCACTCAAACAGCAACCTTAGCAGCAGTAACCTCCTACATCACACTCCCGGAATTAACGACCAGCGAAATCAGCACATCCTACATCACTTTACCAGCCATCACCCTGACATCATTCTCCGCCTGCCCGGCCCCAGTATCTACGGATCAAATAACCTCGATCACTACCGTGACTGTGTCAGATACCTTGACTCAGACGCATACGCACAATGTGTTAACTACTCTCACATCCTTACAGACCAAGACGGACAATGCAGTCACGCACACGACAGTCCTGTCAACCGTTACACAAACTCGGCTTACGCATACAACAGAGATATCCATATCAACTCAGTACAAAACGGATGTGGTAGTCAGTACAGTGACGTCGACTTCGACGAAAATCAAGACAACGGCTGTCTAATAGCAGAAAATGGGGAGCGAGAAAAAAGGGTAACTAATAACAATATAAAAACCCATGCATTTCTCTCTAGACTGATATCTACATATCCTGTATGCCCCTCCTTACCAATGATTCATCATCTCAGCCTACAATAACACTCTACTCTACCCATTGCTATCGCCAACGACGTTCCGGAATGTACGTCTGAGCCATAAGACACATATTGATCTGCCTCTCCACATCCATATCAAGCATCCTAAGCTCTTCTAATACTCTCTCATCAGGATCTCCCCAACCTTCCCATCGGTTTTGAGCTTGTCGTTGGATGTCTTCCAGTCGGCTTCGGAGATGGCCGTGACGGCCGCGGGCGAAGGAGTGTTCGAAATACTCGATTCTTGAGGTTACGCGAGCGAGTTCGTTGGGTAGTTTTGTGCTCATGTTGTGGCTTGTGCTGTTTGTTAGTTTGCGGTAAGGGTTGTTGTAGGGGTTGTAGAAATGGTTGGAAGTTGTAAAAGATAGAAGAAGAGTTAAGGAGAAAAGGGAAGGGAGGTAAAGTGGGTGGAATCTGTAGTTGGGGGGTTTGAGGTTTTTGAATAATGTGTTCTATTTGACATGTTGTGCAGTAGTTACAATCACCTCAAGGGTAGCGTCCATTTAAAATATCAGAATAGTGAACAATGATGATTCGAGATGTTGACAACTAGAGAAATTAGTATGAAGATTCAACGTGCATAATTGCAAGTCTTTAGATTTGGGCCCAGGGCTGCATTTTGGGAAGGGATGGCCAAGCCTCTGTCTTCGGTCCTTGACCCCTGTCTCCAAATTTTCCAAATTTCCACTTTTCTGTAGAGTGAATTGTTTTTGATATGACGGGATATTCAAAATAGTCACTTGCAATTCAGTATGAGGAGAAAATGGCATATTAGTCAGATATCTAATCTATCTCAACTCAAAATAGAGAGACGAGGCGAGCCTCGGGCATCACAGCACCCGAAAATGCGCAGTTATTTTTGCGCACAACCCAGGAATACAGCATATGTATGTGTGTTTTTGCGACGTGCTATCAAGCGTCTACTCCTTACTATCAGACAACATATGTGTACTACCACAACTCCAAGCAGACTCCCTCAAGTACTCTCACTAATTCTAAACATGAACGCTGCCAAAATAACAGAAGGTAGCGCCAGAATCAGAGTGCCAAGTCCGGAGCCTCCCTGGACATCGTCCCTTATCGTCGCCCACAGGATAGAAAGGAGCACGCTAGCAAAGACAGTTGCCATGATCAGCCAGAACACCACAATCCTATTCAGTCCTTCCCATATATAGATTCCCCAGCCATATGTTAGGACTTCACAATCGATGAGGCGGCGCTCAATACGCTTTGGTAATCGTGGGATCCAAACATACCGCTGAGGATCCAGGTCGCTGTCATTGTGTTCAAGATAATGAATAAATATTTCTGGGGGAACTGGTGGAAGTGGTGCCATGGGCCTTGGGCAGAAATCGTATTGGAGGTTATCATTTGGTGGTACACACCGCGGTCGATCGTATATCGAAACATATCTGGATCGGATATTCCAGAGACTGAACTGCAATGACGAATCACTTGAGTTAGTAATCTTACATCGTACTTACAAGGCGAGGGGCGCGCAAGTATCTAGGAATTCATACCTGTATAAAGTCTACGCCCACAGGTTTGAGAAACATATTCCAACGAGCTTTCGATCCTTTTCTCTTTCGGTATATGCTTTTGATGGCCAAGAAGAGTCCAGCATCAGATTTGATTCCTGACATGTCGATTTCGGTGAGGGCTTTGTAGATTCCCCCGGCAGGAATGCATACTGCAAAGAATGTTGGATGATAATCGTGTTCATTTGATGCATCATCTCGGACGAAATTGAGATCAATAGTTTGTCTATCTACATTCGAGGTCTCATTTAGTGAAGACAGTGCGTTGCATGTTGCAATAATGCTCCTGCTAGCAGGTGTGCAGTTTCGAGCCGCTACATTTGCAGAATTTGTGTGATGGTTTGAGCGTTCAGCAGGTCTTTGTTGATTCAAAGCCGCTTCGAGGGCATCGATAGCATTCGGATCTGTGTTGCTGAAGTCTGCATAAAGTACGTCACCGCAATCCTAAGTTATATTATTAGTTGATGCAGCCTCTCTCTCTAGACGGGACTTCGCCTACGCATGTCCACTCAATCCGCCTCATGTCTGGTTTCACACCTGGCCGCAGTACCTTACGTATTCTGTTAGAGATCCCACCCAGTAAATCTCGAAATTTCCTCCACCCTCGCCCTCCAACTAGCCATAATAACGTCTGACTGTTGAGTGCTGCTATCCTCCAATTGTGAAACATGCTTGATTCAAATAGCAGTTCTTTGTCTTTCTCATGGATAATCTGACTATTGTGGCGAGCATTCTTAACAGCGACGCTGAAGTCTATGAGCCCTTCACGAAATTCTGCAAGAGCTTCGCTGCGGCGCAAGAAATGGGCTCCCATTTTAACTTCAATGCTCACTTTCCCTGATAGAGGCTCACCAAATCCATTGTCGCTCTTATCTTCATCCTCAGACTTAATTGCATTAAAATTGTCCTCTGCGATTTCCACATCTTGGACATCATCGATACTTTCCAATTCATCATCAAACAGCTCTTCTTGCTTCAAGGCCAAATCCAACAAAAATCTATCCATTACACTTTCTTTCAAGTCTCCTGTTTGTGCAATTTGCTGAGCGATGAGCAAGGATTTGTTTTTCGTAGTCTGTCGCCGAATAGAGCTTGCTACTCTCTTAGCATGCCGAAGTAAAAGGCTTGCGGCAGCACCATCAACTTGATTCGAAGCTGCTGATTTGAGATTAACAGCTAGGGCTTTCAGCAATCGACTGATGTTTCTCTCGGTCCGATCTTCGTTTTCAACAGAGAAACAAGCTTCTGATAGGCTTCGAATTCCATCGGATTCCAGTAAAAGCTTCGCAAATTTGTCGGCGATACTTGGCTCCACAGAAAACGAAGTGAAAGACGAGCGTGAAGATTGTCCAAACGAGTCCATGCTAGAACGTTCAATTGAAGAGATCGAGGAATCATCCAAAAAGACCTCCTCGTATTTGTCTACGCCTTTGGCTACGAGATTGACATCAGACAATTCTTGTGCAACTTCTGATGATACCTGTGCCGGACGTGCAGGAAACAGAGCCGTCTTTTGCTCGTCATCCCGCTCTAATATGGGAGCTGAGTCTTGGTGATCATGGTTTTCACCAGGGAACTTGAGACTTCTGAAGGTAAAACCACCTAAATCGGCCATGGAAGGGCCCCAGCCCCTGCTTTCGCTCTGATAGTGTCCCGGGCTGCGGCCTCTCACCACGAGCCGTTCAGAACGTCGATGCGCTATTTTCACCCACTGTATGTTTTCATTGCCCTCTTGGTAAGTCTCAGCCCAGAGCTCAACAATAATCCTAAAGTACTGCTGTGTTGCTCTGCGCTTGCCGTTGTTTGCCGTAGCAGCCTTGAATTGCAGTCGATCGAACGCATGATAAGTCCCCGCTTGCCTCAATCCACCATCGTCTGGTGACTGAAAGTTTACACAGTTTGCAATATCTGACGCAATTGGCAACAGTTTAATCTTCTGAGGTTCCAACTGTGGCCCTTTGTTTCGGCGCGGGGTATGCTGCACTAACTCCACCAGTTGCTTTGGTGCATTGGTAGTAGATGCGCTGAGACATACTGCGAGTGATTGTATTCGACTGGCGCTTGTCGGAGCAGACCGATCCTTTGGCCTAAGTTGCAAACGTGCTTCTGGATTGACCCGAGGAAGAAGGGAGTATGCGCACTCGACAAGAAAATAATTCCGACGGTAACATGTCCAGACGTCTTCAGCGAGAAAGAACCCTTTGGCTATCTTGCAATGGATTTCTGGAAAGATTCGCAGCCCATCCTCTCCTATAATCTCACGAAAGCTCTCTAAAACATCGAAGGACGGCGAGACTATTTGATTACCGCGAGTAGGATGCTGAGTGAAGTGCTCTTCAGCTAATGCATTAGAGATTGGTTCTAATGGTAATATCGAGGATGTCATGCTTCCAATAGAAATTCAGTTTTAGTTGTCTGTATTGGGACCACGCGGGTAGATTTTCTGACCCGTTTTTTGGTACGTTATACCGAATGTATGATCTTTTATGGTTGTACAACAAGCCGAAAAGACTTTTCACATGCCAAGTCCCGAAATCGCCGATAGGCTAGTCGACAACCCTCAAATTTCTCGGTTCACCGGTCTAATTGGCTCTTGGAGAATATGCCTCATGCAGATTTGAGAAGTTGCCTAACGCCACAAACTCTGTGGTTGGCTTTCAGCATCCGAGCACTGGCTTAGGGATGCATGTAAGCGCCGAACTGAGAGCTAGTAGATGCGCTCGATTTTAGAAGTTCTGCTCGAGAGCTGTACTTCGAGATTAAGATAATTGAAGATTTCATGCTCAAAAGATTTGGGATTCTCCTTGCGGTCTTCTTTTCTACCAATTTGCCTAGACGCTGGCAAAGAATTTCATAAATGTTGGGCTTAAATGAAAAGAGCTCAGTGATACAGATCAGTGGTCTAAGGTTATAGTGATAGCACTGTGAACTTCCATTTTAGAAGAAACTATATTGAAATAGTGTCTATCTTCTCTTCAGAAACCACTTTGGGCAGCTTATCTACCTCGATCCACTCTGCTCCGATTTACTCGCCAAACGCGTTATTGGCCAATAAATCGCCCTATTTGGCCAAATCGTGCCCGATTTGACCAATAATATCTACTTAGTCAATACGTTAAGAGTTTGGCCAGTAGCAAAATTTAATTAATTATTTTTTCGAAATATCGATTTTTGGTTGGTGTTTTCACTCCCTTAGTGAAAACTCCCTTTGTGTGATCTTCCCCCCCCTTTCCCCCTTAGTTTCAGCTACCCGTCCCTCTTTTAGCTCGGATAAATTGCTCCCAGCGCCTCTATATGCTATACTTCTATAAACCTTATTTAATCTACCGGGTGAGGTTTGAAGATATACTAGTTTTTCAAAGTTTTGAACTACTCGAATATGCTAATGCAGCTCTTGACATCAGCTCCCACAGAAGACATCGGCATCACGCGAACGCCTTCTAGCTTGTGCAAGAGCAGTTTTGAGGATATAAAACCTAGGCTTGCGCAATAGTAATTGTACAACCTCTTTCCCCCGCACCACTCCAGTTCTACTGTCTTTTCTCCCAGACTCCCACTAAGATTACTACTGAAGATCATGTTAGAAGCTAATTTACTTGTACAGGCGCTAGCGCCTTGGAAAAACACTAAAAACATATTAGGGTAGTAGCATTTGGGTGAAATAATATATCTTCATTTCATGATTTTGAATGACATCTAACTCATTGGTCAAACTGCTGTAGCATTGACCAAATGGGTCAATTTGACCAATGCAACGTTGTATTGGCCAATAAAGGATTTGGCGAGTAAATCGGAGCAACTCCCATGGCTCATCAATTTCCGGCTCATTCGTTTGTTCAAACATCGCAAATCCTCGTATAGGAGTAGGTCTTGTCCATCTGAAGTCATGCTTCTTCTCGCTCTGAAGTTCTTCGATCTTTATGAGTGCTTTCGGAAGAAATATTTCTACGATGTATGCCGCGATTGACTTTCCTTGATTTTTGGCCTTCGATTCCCATGTGATACCCTCATTCAAAAGTTGTTGATAGAACCAGATGGGAGGACACGTCTCTGGATCTATTGGCTTTGAACAAGCTTCACGAACGTCATTCAACGTCTCTAAAATCATCCCCAAATCGTTAGTTTGGAGCTGTCGCCATCTCCCCTTCCCACTCCCTTCGTGTTCCTCGACCAGACGTCCGATTGCCCAATCTCCCAGCAAGTATTCGGGAAGTGGTGAATTGCCTTCAGGCTAAGTAAGAAATGTATTAACGTTCGAAATATCATTGTGAACGATCGGCTGCCAACCTGTTTGCGCCTCAGCCATATGTCGCCAACCAGAATGTATATATGCCACGGCCGAAATCAATTTCGCTCCGAGGTTCCAATACAGTACCTCTGGAATAACTTCACCATCCTCGCAAACTTTCGTGGAAAAATCCGCTAAGTCTCCGCCATCGCAATATTGATAAATGAATATATCATGCTCAAAGCTATTCATGCCGCTAGTTGTGTAGTCTACTAATTTTTTGGTGCTATATCAGCTGGAATCCGATCCACAAATGATAATTCATTGCTTTCCTCCATACCTTCAGCAAGCTGTTTGCGTACATAGACTTTGCCATCTAAAAGAGAGCGGCCGAACGTATTTTGGCCTTGCGATCCCTTATCGATGACTCGAATTAATATATAGCCCGGATGATTATGTCGACGATCAAAGAGAATTGCTTGAGGTTTAGGGCGAAATCCCATAGCTATATGCTTTGGGTTGCACGGGAGATATTGCGATGTAAGAATAACTCAAATATAATGAGGACATGCGATTTTTGAGACAAAATCAATGCAACACTAGAAATCCCATTACTTCATCAATGCATTTCTTGGTTAGCTATGTTACAAAGAAACTGAACGCGATTCTTTGATAACGGAGTGCTATAATTTGAAGAATATAATGAGAATAAAAGGGAGAATATTTCTTTCATGATAGAAGTTGGTTGCAGTAACGAGGCTTAGCATACAGTATGGCATATTCCGGCCGCACCTAGGTAACGAAAATAGCTAGGCAAGTACTTCCCCATTATCGGCCCGGAGCTTTTGGAGCTATTCGCGGGAAAATGAAGCAGCGCTGCCACTTTCCCGGCCTAACCTTCGCCTCTCCTCCGCCTAACCTTGCCTATCCGTGCGTAGCCTGAGCTTTTTGAAGGTTGCCTAGCCTTCTCCTAGCCCGTGGAATTGAGCCTCCTAGCCCTGCCTGTAAGTCAGCTAGGCTAGGGCGGGAAGGGATAATTTACTAGGGGTAAAAAGGGGGCGGGTACACGTGCTTTACGACGCACGTACCTATTTCTCGGAGGAATTTATATATAATTTCCGAGGTGGAGACATTAACTCGTCAGCCTTCCTACTCCTGCCTGGAATACATATAAGCCTTGCCTAGCCTCGCCTGAAGCTTGTTTCAAGTTACCTGCCTTTGCCTAGCCCGTAAGTCCACCTTTCCTTACCTAGCCTAGGTCCAGGCTAAGGCTAGGCTGGGATTTTGGCAGCGCTGAAATGAAGTGTCTTTTGAAAAGCTGGATAAAGGGGCGCTATGCCTCTGCTACCTCAACGAGCATATTCCATCCCACACTTCCGAACCCGTGTTAACATTAGTTCTTAAAAAAATATCGAGTTACGGGCCTTAAAATATCTAAAAAAAGTCAATGACATTTTTCGTCAAGTTCTTTCTCGGGCCCACTATAGTTAACAGCCTTCTTTCTCTTCGAATGTTTTCATATAGACATCGCCTTTGTATTCCCGCTCGAGACCCTGAAACCTATCATAGACATACATTTGGATTTTCTTATTCGTAATTTTCCCCGCGTATACAATACAATAATGTCCTAAACTTGTAGACTCAGTTTCTACTTTAGAGACCGACAATAACTACATAACTAAGTAATAAAAGTCATAGCATTTTTCAATTCCCTACTTTAGGCTCCGGCAGCCCATGCTGTCTTACGCAGATCTCATTACATCATTTTGAAGCTAGCTTTAGCATCCGAAGATGTATTAAGGTGCCCGGTCTCTCTTTTAAACAGAGCTCAGAACTTCCAGTGCAGAACAAAGTTACTGCCATCAAGAAGGGCAGCAACAGCGATTCCATCATCTTCCAACCCGAACTCAACATTCTTGTAGTTAGACGTCATCTTCGAGATGAATTTCCTCTTGTATTCATTGGTCCAATAGTGCGAAAGCCCTAATCTGTACCGCTTCCTAATTTACAAGCCAGGACACTTCCAATTGACAAGTCTCAACTCAATCTTTTACCTCCGATTTCTATTGGATAATTGAGATTGGAGATACAATCTCCTCTCTCAATTTCGACCAACGGCTTACTTGCACACGCCCGTCTTTAAACACCCCGAGCAGATGTTTCTCGGGCTTGTCAAAGATCTCAATATCCTCCAATGGATTTTTATTCAAGATTAATAGATCCGCCGCAAACCCCAACTTAATCTGCCCAAGAAAATCCACCTGTCCAAGCAGACGTGCTGCTGTGACAGTTGCACTCTGTAAGATGGCTACAGGCGAGAGAACACTTGCCCGTAGAGCGAATTCTTTAGTCTGTGCAACGACCATAGGACCAAGGAGGTCTGTACCGTAACAAATATTGACGCCAGCATCTGAGGCTATTTGTAGTGATCGTTGTCCTGCTCCTAGGACTTCCTGAAGCTTGGCCTCTTGGCTAGGATCCAAAGCCCCGGCGAATTCTGGAGAAGCCCCGATGGCGTAGGTGCTGAGTGTGGGTGTTAAGAAGGCCCCTTTCTCAAACATGTACTTCGCAACCTCTGCGTCCAAGAGATTCCCATGTTCAATGCCCATAACTCCATTGTCTAGAGCCTGGCGAATAGCCGCAGGAGTATAGGCATGAGCAGTGACATACGTCCCGCTATTCTTTGCAACAGTGGTGATGGCTTGAATTTCTTCAGGAGTGAACTGCACGCTGCTAATTTTCTCGGAAGGGCCGGTTATGCTGCCACCGGTGAAGATCTTGATGAAGTCGGATCCGGTTCTAATAGCTTCTCTAGCACCCTTGATACATTCGGGAACACCATCACAAACTCTGCCCAAATATTTCTCTCCCCCGCAACATTCACTATCATCGTGGGGTCCACGGGGATCAGCGCTGCCGCCGGTTTGTGTTAGCAGTCTACCTGCTATGAAAAGTCGAGGTCCAACAATGACACCATCTGCTATCGCTTGCTTCAACGCAAAGGATGCACCTCCACAGTCACGGACAGTGGTAAACCCTCTTCGGATCATCTGGAGGCATACATAGGGCTGTCGCAGATATGAAATGTGTTCCTTGAGTTCCAGAGTGTCCCTAAGATCCTTCTCTCCCGGCACTGCTGCAATATGAACATGGGCGTCAATAAGGCCAGGGCATATGTAGTTTCCCTCCAGATCTATGGTGACTTCGGAGCCTTGGAGAGGTTCATCTGGCCCGGAGGCTCGTATAGTGATGACTGATGAAATAGTTCCGCCTGAAAGCCTAATTGTGGCGCCTTCCATCACAGATCCGTCAATTGGATTGATTATATTTGCATTTTTCAACATATAACTGTTTTGAGGTGCTAATTTCCATGGTGGGGTCCAGCCTAGAGATGTCATGTTTTGTTCTTCGAGCTCGCGAAACCAAGATGATTCTGGATATATTATTCTGCGTCTGAAGTTGCTTCCAAAGAATGAGTTCTGAGGGGTAAGATTAAGATAGTACACTCCCCTGAAGGCACTAACGTCACTTCAGGCATCAGCCGGACCTGGATTATTCCGGCTTGGCGGAGCCCCACTAACCTTACATATATCACACGCAAGTTGTTCACAGAATCACCATCAATCCTGTAGGTTATATTTTTCTTTTGTCAAAAAGCTAGTACATACGGCCATAGACTGAGGAGAACTGAGCTATCTCAATACTCTTGAGTGGCTCTAGCATCAACCTAAACGTTAACCTCGCAAGTAAGATGTCAGCTGCTCGAAAAGAGAAAGTTTGAGAGGTTTGGGATCTTGGTTCCACAAGTTAGCTAGCACATTTCAGTATTCCTGCAATACTAATTCCATGCGAGGATAATATATCCGGAAAGGAGAGCGACACACTAATAAACTTATTTGAATGTTCACTAGTCAGCAGTCACTAGACTAAGGAAACGCATCGCCAGGCACAAAACTGAAGAGAAGCACTACCATGCATGACGGTGTTGCATATCATGTTCCTCTGACTTGTCTGCTGGGCTTTTTCGTCTCTTCCAATTCTACTAATATTTCTCCTAGCTTTCCAATCCCAGCGATTAGATCTGCTATTTCGCAAGACAACAAGGAGACTACAACCCAGGAATGCGGTAACCAAATCACCTCTTTCTGGCTCTTCACTTGCCAAACTCAAATGTCCTTCTTTGCTGATAAAAGTATCTCTCGCGTGCAGACAGCCAAATGCATTCGCGGCTACACAAACTCCTGTGCGGTCTCGGCTTATAACTTATTAAACTTAGGCTTGATAACTTAATTCATTTACAAGGAAATCTAGTCCATACTTATAATTTAAACTTACAAAGGATCTGATTAATTAAAGAGTATAAGGAGTCAAAGGATAAAATCGAACAAAACACTTATGGGAACGCGACTCAAATCCAATTGGATGATAACCATAAGCCCCTAATCTACAAAAACATATCTATTCTAAGACCCTGAAGCAAGACAGGCTCTAAAAGTCCAGCAAAGATAGACTCTCGTTCCATTGTCGATGGTATTGGCAAGCAACCTCTCGTTGCCTCAAAGTTCACCACCTACCAAAGCCACCACCAAAGCCGCCACCAAAGCCACCAAAGCCGCCAAAATCGAAATCCATCTTACCACCCAGATATTTATCAATCGTGCCATTTCCCCACTTGTTTGTGTCCCCCACCGTAATTTCCAGCTTCTTTCTTGCCTTCGAGAGTGCCTTCACAGCTTTGTCCAAACATGACGACTGGTCGACCAAGTGCAGTACCCGCAATTCCTTTCCCAACTTCTTGTCCGCCTTTAGCTCATCGAGTGCTGCCCCGCTGATATGACCCTTGCATTTATCGTTCCCGTCAATGCTGATGTATTCGATATTTGGACAGTTCCGGCAGATGGCCGAAAGAGCTGCATCAGTGAGATCGCAGGCTGAGTCCATGTCTATGTGTACTAGATTGGGACAGGCAGATGCTAGTCTGGAGACTGCTGCATCAGAGAGCCTGCTTCCCCTGCCCGAATCACTGTCACCGCAGTTGAAGCGGCATAATGAGCGGCAAAAATCGGCTCCAGCTGCTGCTATGGCATCAAGATGTGAACTGCATCCGACGTGTGTTAGTAACTCGTTGTGTATGTGCAATTAGAAGTGAGGAGCCGTACTCTCGTATGTCAAAATCCGAGCCAAATGCAATGGATCTTATTTCACCAGTTAATTTCTTCTCGTCCCAAACCTCGCAGTTTCGGAAATATAATGAGGCTTCTGGAGGCCAATGTTTTATTGAATACTCTTCTTGAGCAGATGCCACGGAAGGTTTGTGAGTCGTTCTTGCCTTGGGCTTTTGTTTCGTGATGGCTCCCCGATTTTGGACGCTTCCCCTGCCTCTCCTAGGGTTGGCCGTTGTACGAGGCATAGTAAAGCGGTATTTGAGTGTTCAATTACTGGAAAGGTGCTGGTGATTGTGAATATAGACGCGCTGCAGACGTAAGGAACGCGACGCGTTTGGTGAGATCGGTACGTTGGCCATGTTCAAAATTGCCCTGCAAGCGTGCGCTATATTTACAGGGCCTAGGCCCTGTAAGCCAGGTTGTCAGTCGGAAATTAGAGCGATCAGGCCCCGAGGTTATAGGGGCTTTTAGCGTACTGCGGCGTATGTACGTAGGTCGGCTACAAGGCGCCTGGAAAATAGGGCTTCTGGCGGATAGTTACTGGGCTCGCGTAGCGACTAGAAGCCTAGAGTTCTGTGGCTTACAGAGTGCTCATGACAGGCAGAGTATACAGCTGCACTCTTCGGTATTTACATCTAGGGATATCTGAGTGCATGTTAGGTCGGTCGGTAAAATAGGACGATCGGACCTGCTCCTCTTTGGATTCTTTGGTTTCAGCAGTGAATGCCCAGGAATTTGGTCATGACCATCGTGTAACACGCTCACATTCCCATTGTGCGAGGCCTTCCCCAGGATTATTTCAACCCTCAGAAACAATCAACCACTTTAAAAATGCTTTCTAACTATTGACCGCATGAGAACATTTGCATTTCGTCCTAAATGACACCCAAGATCCTTATGTCTATGGTCATCTTACGTAGACAAACTTTACCTCATCCAAAGGTGGTTCTTACATACGTTGATAAACTACCTGAGCCGACCTAGTCTATTGTCACCACCTCTTTCTCAAAATTTTCCAGCACTGAACGGAATGCCTTTGAAAATCGTACCGGCCCCAATTTCTTCAATAGTGCCCCAACTTCAGCGTTATCTGACTCAGGCGTCGGCCTATCCTCAGATCGAGCTAGGTTGTGCTGCGTATGTTGTGCGGTTTCAAAAACACGCCGTATTTTCTTTGGACGGCGTTCGAATTCGGGTTCGGGTGCACCAGAAAACGGCTGCCATTTGAGGTAGCATTCACCCTTGAAGAGAGCCAGCTGGATAGATTTGTCATATGGGTAGATTTCTGGATAATCATCATGGCTGTGTTTCTCGTTGAATGTGTGGAGAAGACCTTCGCCCCATAATTGAGCCGCTGTCTTGATCAATGGAATTAACGGCCCCACCACCTGCGGCCCCTTTTCATACTGCAATCCATCGTTGCCAATCATAGAATACCCATCTATTGAAAAGAATCGCTGTTTGGATATGGTTTCAATCAATACCGACATGACTTCGGTAAGGATGGTTGGGTCGCAAGTGTCTTTTGTGACGAATATGCACATATGTTTGGCATTTCGATACCTGCTACATAGTAGTAATGCTCCATCCTCTGGAAGTGTAGGAAGGCGGTTCGAGGGTTCCAGAGGCAATGAGTATTTATGATCTGCGGTGCTTTGTCGTTCCAGGCGTTCGAGCAGAGCAGAGAATCTAAGACAAGGGGCATCCGGTTCCAACAGCCCACTCGGCTTGTGGCGTCTATAAATTTCTTGCACAAGATTTTTGATAGGATAGTGGAATCGAATAAGAGGCTCTAGTATGACACTTTGCTCGTACTCATAGCCCGCCAGCTTTCTCTTTTTCCTACTAAGCCTGCTGATCGGCCGCCAGAAGTCCACAGTATGGGCTATTGCGAATGCTAAAGTGTCTTTCATATTCCGATTCTTGAGATGGAATAGAATAGATGACGCTGTCTCTGGGTCCAAATGAGGCGCGATCTCCTCAATCCCCTCGAGACGATAAGTCGATTTCTCTAACTCAGAATATTGGCGGATCCTAAGCAGGGCGCCTTCGTCCACTGCCAAACAAAAGAGATTCCGTGAAAGCTCCCATGTTTTGGAGGAGATCGAGGATGCGTGAACTATAGCGCAAAGCATCTTGCTTTCGGGCGCAGTGTGGTGGGTTTCCCGGATTGTTCCAGTCCATTCGTGCTCAATATTGGAAAGCGTTCGTTGAGACACAGTCATCGGTCCATCACGCAAAGCCTGAAGAGCTGTCCGTGCAATCCTCTTATATTTCGAGCAACTATCACCCAAGCAGTTAATAAAGCTCATCATGTTGTCTCGCGTGAGGTAGAGGCACTGAAACGACGTCTTGATAATTGATGAGTGACGGAAAACGCGTGAGTTGTTATCGACCACAGAGTGAGCGTCGAATAAGTCGTGTGTCTTCCAGGGATCGAGCAGAGAATTGTCACTTGCTGAGGTTTCGAACTCTTCGGAGTCAGCTGAAGTTTCTGCTTCAGTCCAGGTATCCAATCGACATGTTCGCCGAGTCGAATTGATATCAGTGTCAGCAGCGAAGCTCATTCGCGTATCAAAATCTTCGTTCATGGTCTCAAGACAGCAGAGGATAGACGGTCGATAAATATCCCTTGCCCAATCAAATATATAATCAACAATCAGGAGTAGCTGCAAGGCGCCATCCGGTGAAGATATCCTGCCGTTCCAAAGATCTCTAATGTTCTATATATGATTAGAACATATCTCCACCTTTATATTGTACTCTATCACCACTTACGTAATTTTTCTTGGCCTTCGTTATGGTAACATGGCATCCCGAGACACGCCAGCTATCGCCTAGATAGGAAATATACCACACGAAAGGACCACCTAGTTCTTCCAAAGGACAAGAAAGCTCTGAAAGGCGTTCTTGGCTTTTAAGGAGCCCCCATATAGGCAACGAAGTTTGAACTCCACAATTTCGGTGGCCCTTGCCTTCCTCGGATTTTGCCTCGAGGATTAAAAATGGAAAAAGTAGAGGCTCGCCCCGTTGATGGAATGGAGTAGCTTGAAGAAAATCTTGCACCAATAACTCCTCATTGCCGGATTCAGCTGTTGTCTGAAGCACAGAAGCTGCATCTCGAGACGCACTCTCTAAGATCCTTTGAGCAGTACCGCCAAGTCGATCCTCGAAATTTGTGGTTTGACACAATCCATAGACACGATCGGGCCTCCTTTCCGGTAGAATTCGACTACCTTTTCCATTCTGACCTTCCTGGAGACTATTCATAACATGGCTGTCGTAGCTAAAGACTTGATCCGCTCTGTTCGAAAAGATATTATTCAGTCCAGAATAAACCACGTCGACACATTTGCAAGGTACACGTGACCTTCGCCGAGCCTTTAGATCATCAGATATAGGGCCATTGACTTCTGCGACAGCTTCAATCTCAGATCGCCAGGATCTACCACTACGTCCTGGTCCACTGCAAGCTTTACTGTCACGAACGAGTCAGTATTTGCGGTCGCCAGTCTAGCTTTGCGATTGGGTTGCAACGCCTGACTCAACGTACCATTCAGTCCTCAAACTAAACCGGGCATAAACCAACTTCTCAATTTCTAGTCGCCAAGTCAATTCGGAAGGCTTCTCTTTCAGTAATCGGCGAGCTGTGTCCGATAATTGTTTGGCTCGCAATTTCGTCGCCTGCCTCCAGATAGACGTACTATGGTCGTTGGGTATCTCGTCATAAGTGTGGAATTTGAAAGATCCAAGTGTGACTACACTACCGAAAGTACTCTTGAACTCCGATGGCCACTCATCAGAGGTGGTCTCTGGCTCATGGAAGATGCGCAGTCTTTTCATTAGCGACTCGTCGCGACGAAGCCGATCCTCCTCGGTCGCATTTGTCTTTAGGGCTTTGGGCGTTGCCATGCGGGCGGAATGGTATGCACTATAGTTTCAAGGCGAGTAGAGTCGTTACGGACAGGACAGAAGCTATTCAATGATGATCGGGCGTTCAATTCGTAAGATGAAGAAGAAGAGAGAATACACCCATGTCACCTCAGTCCGGGTCGTGGCTGTGCGGTTCGACCGTTAAAAATAGCCACGGAAGCCACTACTGTACGCGAGCAATCGCACTGCGCCACCAGACCACATCAAAAATGGTTCAAAACCAGAGTATAATGGATTATTTAAATGTTTTGATTATAACTCAACGCAATGTACTTGCCTCTAATTCCAATTTGCAGAATATTGCGACGTCCAGTGTATTGTATTCATGATTCAGCTATTTTAAAAGGACTCGGAGCTTAACCTCGTAAGTCGATTTCTTCCGGCCAAGGGCCGACTGCTACACGGGGAAAGCTACAACATCCACCTACTACACGAGAAGGCTCTCCAGCCGTTAAGGCGTAGACGCAGAACAAGGTCTTGCTTCAATATCGAGACTCTCTAGAAAAGAAGCGAAGAGTTCCCAAGGGAGCCTCAGCTAAAAGTACAAAGGAAGAGGCCCTTGCAAAGCCACCTCACCTAAAAGCATAGCTATGTTAATAAGGTCTTGTTGATGGCGGCCTCGGATGTATCTCTGGCATTCAACATTGAAACAAAGAGGTGGTGTGCAACCGCTAGACCACTAGACAGGCTCAGATCCAATATCCACTTGTTCATTAGATGGCAAACCAAACAGATTACTCAGCGGTTTGTTCTAGTTTAATGTACTTTCGCATATGGATATCGTTTCATCATAGCCTGAATAGATACTCCAGTTGAGGTGCAACTGCTGGGAAAATGAAAGGACAAGAATCGATGAGGGTGTCGAGATTATCTAAGGTGTGCGGGCGAACTAGCGCCCGCATCCGTATTCGGCAATTTCATTTTCGACTACGAAAACGAATGAATGATGTTTTTGGAATGAAGACGCGCTTTCATTGCATTGTGGAGATTTTTCTTTTTTGCTAGTATGGAATGGATGTCGCGCCACACAAATGATATTACTGAATACGAAATCCGTAAACCACGATCCAGGACTCTATCTAACATGCTGGATCCGTTCCGGGTCTTTCGTGTCCAATTCTCGTTGGGCAACAAACCCCAAAATCAGACATTATCGTGGCACCATATAGTTTGGGTTAGCAGATCCTGCTGTCACATACGACCATAGACTGAGGAGAATTGGGCATCCCGTCCGCTCTGCCATACACAAGCCTCAGATCGGCAGATTAGTAGTTGGGTGGGTGACCACCAGCGAATACCTGCTGTTGTATGTTTTTTGATTTTTTTTTTGGCGATATTCTTTTAGTGTTTCTTGTCACCCACGCTTAAAAGACACCTATGTGAAATTTTGATAGGCGACGAAGTAAGACTCGGAAAGTTCTTTTGAAAATGTATTTTGAAGGGCTGTAGTTAAACTCTGCTATTCCACTTGCCATTCTTTTTACGTCGTCGAATTTTGTACACATGATGAAGCTCTTTGGGCACACAGGTGTTTCAATTGTCAAGCGAGGTGTTGCAATTTTTGCTTCGACTGCTGCACTCATCATTTCTATCTGTTATCCTGCTCAACGCTTACAGTTCAAAGATGGCCATAATTTGCTTCTCCATGAAATGCATCACATCGTTTACTGTTGTAGCCCTTCTCCGTCGTTCAACTAATTCCGAAGAAAAATCGGTGTGGCTTGGACCGAAAGCTGCGCCGCACTCGAGCCGGACGGGACCGAAAGGATCAAACACCCCTTTTTCCGACCACGATCAAAATCGGAAGGAGCTTCTGCGAGGAACTCCCATTGTTTGATCTGCTGCAGATGCTTTTCAGCTTCAAGAAAGGAATACTTGGCCAGTGCAGACTCTGGCCTGTTCGTGTTCCAGGAGCTCTGCGAGCGTTTCGCACGTGCTTTTGTTTTCCGGCCAGCGGGTTAAGGTTATGTCGGTTCAATCGCAGCAGAACTGGCGACGAAGAATCGACTGTTTCCGTAAGTCCCTAAAAAGTTATTTTGTAGCCTGGAGGGCTCACCAGGCTCAAAAATACTTCTTTGCAGTTGCAGTAGAATAAATGTCTTACTTCTCGACTCGGGCTGGGGGGAGGGTAGCTACAGTATCGGGAGACATGGGTCGCAAGCCGTCCTGACACTTTTTGTCTCACGTTTTTGAGGGCCTGTTTTGAGACCTCAAAATGTTCCCTCCCGCCAATGAGAGGAACTCGTTCTGATCCGAGCCGTTTTTTGCGTTCCATTTAGTGGGGGAGGCGCATTTCTTATCACTTCCGGCTTGATCTCCGAGTCCTGAGCCTCATAAACCTTAACTTGCATTGCTGATAGTCTCAGCCTCCTGATCTCCTCCACGATGGCATCCTTCTTCGCGGCGCGGGAAAGCCCCTGTAGACAAGCTTCGAGATCCTCTGAGTTTGGGGACATGCAGATATCACGCGGCGCAGTTGGATCTCGCCCTCAGTATCCAACATGATTTTGCCTTTGTATATAATGGCCGCTGAGGAGGAGACCTATTTGACGAGCATCCAAATCCCAATTACCGTTCAACAAGATGTTAACAACGTCGTGGCTCTCTATTCCAGTAGAAATTTTCTTTCTTGTCAATTGCGTTGCGGCGTCGACGCCTCTGGTTCGTGATAGAGATGTTCTAAGGATACCTCACATGCGATCTCTCGAAGTCGCACCTCTGCATTATCTATCAAGGCGCAATTCATCCACAAATCTCGGGACCGCCTCTCTCGCGACTCAATTCTCGAACGATGTCCTATTTTCCATGTAAGGATTACCCATCATTCCGGAGACAATGCTGATGTGTAGCCCAGTGGCCTCGACGGTCAGATCAGCGTTCCAGGCTCACCAAACTTGACAGCAACTTGCATCGAGTGCTTCACTACTGGTTCTGCGTCACTACTCAGCACTGGATTCTCGAAAGATGAGGCATTGCTTGCAGACATTCCAGCTGCCACCGCACAACTGCTTAAGGATCCCTTGGGATTCATCGAAGAAGCGCTTAATGTCACGTTCGAAATTGATCTGCAAGGTCTTTCTGGACATTTTGAAATCGATGTATCGTTTGCTGCCGCAGGAACGTTCTCTATCCCATTGCTACCACCTATCACGCCGTTTGGAGCAAATGTGAGCTATTTTCCTTGATGACGATATTTGCGCGATCTCATTGCGCAAAATTTCACAAAGCATTATACTAATTGAAATTAGATTGACGGAAATGAGATTGGATTCATCTTCTCAATTGATCTCGTGTTCAGTGTGACAGGTGAAATTGACGTGACAACTGGATTTGATATCATCTGGCCAAACACCACTTCCATCATCATTGATCCTCTAAAAGGAGACATTGTTTCAATAGATGTGTAAGCCATCCAGTTTCCCAATCACTCGAAATACTCTGACTTGCTTGCAGTTCGGGAGTTCAAGTCAACCCTCTTCCATTCCAATTCCATGCCGGCTCGGCATGCGTGCAAGTCGCGCTTCGTTTTGGCCTCAAAGCTGGTCTCGGTATCAACCTCCTCGGCTCAGGCGCCAATATCGAAGCCGGAGTTTTCGTGGACGCTCCTGCATATCAAGCTTGCGCGAATTTTGATTCGTCGGCCCCATGTGCACTAGGCCTCACACAAAAGGTGTTCGGTGATGCAGGAGCATTTGCTGATATCGCTGTCAAGATTGATTTCGTGAACTTCAAGGAGGGTCCAAGTGTTGTGACCACATTTCTCTCCGCAGATCTACCATCAACTTGTTTGGCGAGTAAAACGGCACTTGCGATCGTAAACACTACATCTTCGAAGGCTTCGATCACTTCGACTGCTTTGTATTACAATACGACGTCGACTATCAAGCATGCCTCAGCGACTACGACTAAGTCAACTCTTCTGCCTTCAAATGCTACGATCAATACCTTGACTAGCTGCGAATCGAATCTTCTCTGGTGCCCACCAAACTTACAAACAACGATAATGGTTACTAAGCCAGCCACTACCACAACATCAAGCAAAGTACCACCAATCACGATTATGAACGCCGTCTCAATCACTATTCTCTCTTCACCGGTTGCATCCACTGTTCAAGCCACCTTAGCCAATTCAACAACAACTTCAGTCGCGGTGCAAACAGCTGGTGGCAATTTTGCTCAGCAATTCATGAATTCAACTGTGACTAGCGTTGCCAGAATGACTACTACTTTGGCTGTCTCTTCAACCGGAATGGCAGGTGCGATTGCGAGCATAGGCGGGTATTCAAGTTCGGCATCGAGTAGTGGGTCAAGTAACGGCACGGCGGTACAGATAACGAGTGCCGCTTCTCCTTCTCTGCGACCTAAATTCGCTGCATGTGCGGCGTTTTTCGGAATTCTGGGTTTCTTCTTGTGAGATAAACTGTAGCGGGAGGTGCATTGGGTGGTTTTACTTTTGTTCGAGCGCCTCATTGTATTTCTATCTTTTTGTTTGTACAAGTATGTATGATTATATGATACCCTGTAGATTTCAATTGGAATATAGTTACTCATTGTATTTTCTCTATTATTGATGTAATGGAAGTTATGCGTTGGCAACTCCTGCTGCGGCGCATCAAGCGGATCCTAGTTGGGTTCGAATTAGGCGTCAAGAAAAGAGAATTGCACTGCATGTCAAAGTGTGGATGAGTAATTCATCCTTCACAACATTTCAACTATCTTGAACCAGATTGGGATGCTCTTATGATGTATTTTGCTGGAAAAGCTCAGGCCTCGCCAAGAAAAGGGGTAGACTCACGTGATGTGAGGATCCCATCCCAGCCGGCTCAGCCACTCCTCGACCCATTTTAACTCGTATTGTGCTTAGCATTGTAGCCGAGCGGCACCGATTCCAGGAGGCTTTCAGGCAACAGAATACCAATTGACATCATTCGTTCTCCCATCCATAACATCTCCATGTAGTTGTCCCACCACGCGTTCTCGTCTCAACACTCCCCTCTTTGAATCGGTGCCTAACTGGTTTCCCTTCTTTCCGAAATCCACATACAATGTGATCGATCATGCCCTACGATCCAGACGATTTGTACACAGCAGAACCAAAGCTTTTATCAATTGACTGCTTCCCTACATTCTTCACTCCACCAGCTCCTCCAAATTACGATACCATCATGGCCGGAAGCACTCGTTATCAACGCGTTTCGGAAGAAATGCGTGCCTCAATGGATTCATCCACCGGAAACGCAGAGCTTGATGCCGGGCTTCTCCTCCTCGACCCTATGAGAGGTGACGACGATAATGAACCTCCTAAGAAAGAACACAAGTTCTCCTGCCACCCAACTTTGTTTCTCCGTCTCATCTGTATCTGCCTTCTCGTCCCCGCATTTGTACTATTTATTCTCTCACGACGACCTCGCTGCCTGGCTGCTGCCATTTTCAGTTGCATCGTCATCGTCCGAAACGTCCTTGTCATTATCCACCACATCCTTTCTCGACACCTCAGAATCCGCATCGAATTCCGAAATGGTTCGCCCAGACTCGGAAAGCCAGACAGGAGCTGTCCAGATTGGTTGAAGCAGGGTCCATTGTATCTTCTCCTTGACCTGGCTCTATTCACAGTCCTTCTCATCGTGACAATTATTGCTACTCAAGGGTCCTATAACTGGTACTACGGAGGAGCTCGCAATGATGTGGTTGTGCCTGCTTGCATCATTCAATACATTGGGAGGTAAGTTTCACTACGATATTGGTGCACCAATTCCTTGACTGATGGTTCTTCCAGCGTCTTTTATCTGTTCTCTGCTCCTGATTTGGGGAAGCCAAGCAACATCACGATTACTGGTGGTGTCTCCTTCAACTACGGCAAGAACAAGAAGGGTGAGCAACCCACTCAACCACAGATATATCGGGATGTCGAGGCCGCTGGCGGACTTGGCGGTCAGAGTCGTAAGACTGGGGCGGACTCTCCAGTAATCATCTAGGTCTGGTGAAGGCGATGATAAAAACTTGAAAGGAAATCTTGCAACTCCTGCATTGGGAAGTTCTACAAGACGAATTGATTGCATTTCTGTGACATGGAGGAGATGCACGACTTGGGGAAAGAACTATACGAAATGTTGGAGCATGTAGCAAAAGATAGATTGACTGAGCGTTCTAGGTACTGGATGGGAGTATGGGTCTATTGCGATTTTTGGCATTTGAATAGTTGGACGGATGGTGGTTTACTGAGAACATGGCGCGTGGTCGTATGGTTGACCCATATTTGTAATGGCGTTATTGCGATGCTTGTAAGAACTTCATAGCGCTCTCGGTATATTATCTATCATCCAAAGTCTCAATAAGGACCAATGCCTTCGAATTGACTTGCCATGTTCCTAAATTGGGTCTAGATCGTTCTAGTGTTATCGATCACGTGATTTGCTATTAACTGCTCAGGATTCAACATTTTCAAGTCCTGTAAAAGTAGTTGACGAGGATTACATTCCCCGTTTCTCGATTATAAATAGAGCCAATTGGAAAACTTCCACCATCTCGGAAGAGGACAACGTGGAATCACGTGGAAGTTTTAAACCTCGGCACCCCTCATGTCGGCCGACATCTCCATAATAACGAAAACACCAACTCTCCGGAATCAGCATGCATTTTCCAAAGAGCTACCCCGTCTGTGATAGTAACCCGACACAGATGCATCTCTGAAGAAGAAATCTCCGATCCCCAAATTCACAGCGAGAACATCAGCGTTCTAAAAGAATCCGCGGCCTATCATGGCATCGACATCACGAAAAGCATCGACCGCAAATGATGGTTTCTTCCAAGCTGCTCCTATCCTTGAGAATCAGTTTTACGACGATGTCAGCTTTCAGAGGATATTGAAAGGTGAGAAGAGCAACATCGAATGCTATCACGTGATACTCGACTGACCTCAAAGTTCTCAGTATTCCTCCCCCAGGAAGTCAGCGATGTAGTAGCCTCAGATTTGTCAAGCTTTGGTCAAGAAGTCTTGTCAAAAAGGATATTCGATTGGGTCACTGATGCAGAGAGAAATGTTCCCTACCTTAAAGGCAGTGGTCGAGATGCGTTTGGACGCAGAACTAGCGACCTGGTTGTCTCTGAAGGTTGGCGAGAATTGCAAAAGTTTGGTATAGAGCAAGGGTGAGTAATTTTGGTTTCTGCATCCTTGTTCCTCGCTAACATCTTGCCTTAAAGCGTTGTAGCCGCTGGCTATGAGCGAAAACATGGAGAGTATACTCGCGTTACACAATTTCTAAAGTAAGTCCGTCCCAAGATGTACTCGTCGACCAGTACTAAGAAGTCTCAGGACACATCTATGGACAGGCTCTTGCGCAAACGTTACATGTCCAAGTGCAATGACAGATGGTGCAGCGAAATTGCTGCGCTCTCACCTCTCCTCCGAAAACCTGGACCCCGCTACGCGAAATGTCCTTCAAGATGCGTACGATCGCATCACATCACGAAAGCCAGAGTTTGCCTGGACGAGCGGGCAGTGGATGACAGAGCGATCAGGTGGTAGCGACGTATCAGGAACAGAAACAGTGGCAACCTATTCCCCTGGGGCAACAGGCCTATCGGCCTCAGGTCAGCCGCTTGGTCCCTGGAGTATCGACGGTTTCAAATGGTTCTCTTCAGCTACCGACTCATCCATGACCATCCTTCTTGCTCAAACATCCAAGGGACTAAGTGCCTTCTTTGCACCTATGTACCGACAGGTTTCTGGCTCATCTTCTGAGAATGTGCTGAACGGCGTCCATATCCAACGGCTGAAGAATAAATTTGGAACTAAAAGTCTACCAACTGCTGAACTTGAGCTTCGAGGCGTGCGAGGGTACCTGATTGGCAAGGAAGGTGGAGGTATCCAAGAGATAAGCACCATTCTCAACATCACAAGATTATATTCTGCTGTGAGCACCGTAGGATATGTGGGTCGTGGCCTCACCATCGCAAAAGCATTCGCACGAGTTCGTGAAGTTGGTGCAGGAAAAGGAAAACGAATGAAGCTCTACAATGCACCATTGCATATGAGTACATTAGCGAAGCTAACAGGGGAGTATCACGCTATAATGCTCTTCACTTTCTTCGTTGCTTGGTTGATTGGTATCAGCGAGCATGGCAGCAAGACCGAGAAAGGGGTTTCAACGAGAGAATATCTACGACCTTACACCACTGATGTCCCTCTTCTTCTTCGAATATTGACACCGATCCTCAAGGGATCAGTTTGCAAACGATCCAGTCACGTTTTGCAGGAATGCATGGAAGCACTTGGAGGCGTGGGATATCTCGACAACTGTGAGAACGAAGCGATCAATATTGCAAGACTGTATCGAGACTGCTGCGTGAACAGTATTTGGGAAGGTACCACCGATGTCCTCGCCACGGACGCATTGAGAGTTCTCAAAGGTCGAAATGGTGAAGAAATCCTGGGAGCTTTGGATCGCTGGATTACAAAAGTTCTTTCGAGTAGAACAGTGGCCGATCCAACACTGGAAAGTGCGAAGGAACTTTTGCTGCAAACTTGGCAAACTTTGAAAACATCGATAACACAACGAGCTTCAGAGGTCTTGCTGACTTCAGCTCGTGATCTGCTGTTCCAGATCTCGGATATTGTCATGGGCGTGCTCTTTTTGGCCGATGCACAAACCAACTCGTCGCCATTGTCAACACATATGTGCCTCCAGTTTTTAAAGGAGAGGCGGATAATCAAAGGAGAATATTCCCAAAACGATCTTAGTTGGCAGAGAAATCTGGAGTTGAATCAAGAAATCGTTTTTGGAAACCGGACCGTATTACTTTCTGATAGTAAATCGAAGTTGTAAAATAGGCTGGGGGAGGTCTTTTTATAGCAATTAAGTATTTATTCTTTATATCGATACTTAATTACGATGAAATCCTCAGCGTAATAAGAAATGCTTAAGAAAGTTAAATGTTTAGACATTTCAAGTTGCGCTAAATTGACTTTAGATTACTATTAGAAATATCTACAAGTTAGTGTTTATAATAACAATATAATAACAAAGGTATAGCGCCAGAATCACTAAAGTGCCTTATAAGCCACAGACCTCTAGGCTTCTATTCGCTATATTTTATTAGGCTTAGGCCTATCATCACTACAAGAATCGGGTAGTGATCGCTAGAGCGCGAGCCCCGCAACGATCTCCTCGAAGCCATCTATTTCAGGCACCCTTGAAGTTGGCCTGCATCACATGATTATATTTCCACTTCAGGCAAATTCAAGAAATCGAGAAGTATTCAATTATCTCGTTAGATTGCAAAGAGCTCTTCCAATTTATAAGAACTGCGAGACCTCGCACCTAGTATTCGCGTTTAGGGGAAGCAAGGCTGAGCTAATCCTGAGGCATCTAAGCATATGGTGGCGCTGCGAACGTTCGCGACGACCACATTCGCATTTCCACCTCCCTCTCCTCCCTTCAAAACGCAGTTGAATTTGCCCTTTAACTATCCTCTATCACTCTTTCTGCGCCAACTTGCTCATGAGCGTTCAGCGTAGACCTGGCGTGTCGACTCCATCTCGACCTATCGATCTATCCAGCGGTAGCCTTTGATGTTATCGAAGCAAAATTCTGAAATGGCGAGTCTATACTACGCACTCGAGGGTCCGCAATTTTCTATTGAGTCGATATTGCCCAGTACGGAACGCCATGGTAATGACGAGCCTGGTGATGCTGACTCGACATTTGATAACGAAGAGAGAGTGTGGTAGGTTCATTGTTCTACTCCCCAAGTCCTTGCTCAATATAGCATACACTTATCTTCTGATTTAGCGTTGTTTGTTGCAGGGAAGAAACACCTTTTCATGATTCAACCAATGTCTCTCCACAGACTGGGTGTGATAGGCTGAGAAAACGGGAAGGTAGCCCTATCTCTCCAGATCCTATATTTCGTGATGGATGTCCGCATAGAAAAACACCAGACCCACCTGTTTTGCCTGTACCGACAACAGTGGACCTTGGAACAAAGAGCACCCAACTAGAACCGACTTCAAATATCATTAACTTGCCATTGATGACCGAAACGAAGCCTGACGAGGTATCAATCAAAGCTCAGATCCTTGGATCCCTGCACGACTCACATGAAAACGTGAAATTTCCAGAACGTGCCCCTTCGGAATCATCTTCGGCCGACTTAGAAGAGCGGTGGTCTTCCGAGATAGACTCCGCTAACCCTTCGCCTTGCTGCTCCGACATCTCCGATAATGGAGGAGAGGCGTTTTTGGAGATCACATTCCAAGAGCATGGAAAATATGCCTCTAGATCTCCTACCACTTCTATTGTGTCACATGGCTCTGGCAATAACTCGTCTTTAAACACTACGCCTGTCAGCTCGTTGAACTCGTCAGCATATAACTCCCGTGGCGCTTCATCTGGCCAGAGACGAAGACGAAGTATAGACGAAGAAGATGACCCAAATCAACCAAACCGCCCCTGGAAACGCCAACGCCCGGGACCAAACGATACCATTGAGCGGAGTCTCCAACAAGGCCGGCGACTTGCATGCCCTTTTAATCTCAGAGACGAACGGAAATACAGCAAGAACATGTTGACAGGCAAGAAAAAATATGAAACGTGTTCTGGCCCAGGTTGGTTTACCATGCATCATCTCAAGTAAGTCTTTAGTCATTTCTTCCAGTTTGTTGATTTTTAACGAATTTAGGCAACACTTGGGTAATTCAGCCAGTTCGGTCCACAAAAAGATCAGATGCCCACATTGTCTGAAACCTTTCAAAACTGCTACCGCGGTCTTGAAGCATCAAGAGGGTGACTGCTCTGGGTTTGAACATCCAGGTCAAGAAGCAGATGATATCTGCAAAGAGGAATGGACCAAAATAGAACGTGATGTTTCACGATCCGGCTTCGAGAAGCTCTCACTTTCGAAACGCCAAGCAATTGACCAATGGGTATTGAAAAACTTGGAGTTTTACGCGCCCAATGAAACCATGGAGACTCGGAGGAGCGAGCTAAGAAAATGGTACATTGCTTGGGGAATCCTGTTTACAGAATTGCCGCCAGCTCACCCTTGTAAGTCCATGTACTCTAGCATAGCAACCGACTGAAACTCTATAGTTTACGAAGTATATCAAGAGGTCTTACCTTCGAATACGTCTCTGCTCATCCGGACGTTCAAAGAGCTCGTTGAAGCTGGCGTCCAAAAGGGTGAAATCGATGGCATCACCGACGAGAATCTCGAAAAACTGCAGAAGTGTCTACGTACTGCAATACACAGAGCTTCCAAAGACTGTCAGCAAACACATAACACACGTTTGAGAGAAGATTTCCCAGGCGTCAGTCAAGAGCCCCCTTTTGCAGGTGCTGCGGGCCCAAGCGAAGCAATCGTGCCTCCTGGACAACATTCACAATGGGATACATTTGACACTCATACTCAAAGTCAGAATCATAGTCAAATCAAAGAGCTTAATCCTACACTAGACATCTTTTCGACAGACAATATAGACGCAATGATTGGAAGTAATTTTGGTGCGGGACCTCTTGATGGGTGGGATTGGGATTGGGATATTGCTTAGCAGAATGACATTGCCAGTACCAGCGTCATTCGGATGATAGACACCTGAAGCTGTAATCTACATAGGTATATTTCAAGACTTCATCTCTTTTCGGTGTCCGATATTGACGGCATGCGCGGTAATGCTATCCACTTCTCTTTCCCATTGTGTAGCTTCTTGATTTTGTTCTGAATAAATTGCTCTAAGAAGAAGATCAGCGCGTACAGTAGAATCTAGGGGCTGCGTAGTCTAAGCGGTGTCCATTGGATTACTTCACTGGCTAGCACAAATCAATTTTCTCTTTCTCGAGTCTTGTATCGAGTTAGTAAGCTTGCTGCCCTTGCTTAGGCGTTAATCACCCTCGGCTCAGTCAACTTGCTTGAGTAACTTGAACATGTTGAGCAGTTCGCGAGGCCTAGCGGGAGGGATTCAACACGGGATATTCAAGGATTCTCATTGGCTTATGTATTTCAGTTTCATTTTTAAACGCCAAAAGCCAATTACCACATGCGTACCTATAGGGGGTCTCAAAAAATCTCATCAGCTTACAGACTCTTCACTTCTTCTTGACAGGAAAATTTTCCTCTTCAACCCACGTCCCTCCAACCAAAAAAGCATCCAGGAAGTCAACAATCACTTGAGGCTGATCTAGTTCAGTTACAGCACTCACATATCCATCGGGTCTGACGAGAACCAATGCGCCATCCTCCTCAGAAATCCCATGTATGGCATGGCCTTTACCATCGACATCTTCATACACCCTGGCGGACCACTTATCGGAGAATGGCTGAGGCAAAAGCTCAAGATCGACTTGGAGATGTGGGGTAGTGTGAAGGAGAAAGATGTCCACAACGTAATCAGAATTCGACTTTGGATAGGTAGAAGTGATGTCTTCCTGATGGAAGGGACCTAAATGACGAGGACTCTTCTTGCTGAAGCGGTGCATAGGAGATGTTAGGGAGGACAAGAATTCCGACAACCGCACGAAGGTTTCTGAAGTGAGAGATCTGCCTGCGTACACGAAGAGGTGAAAGCGCCCATCGGCAGGCATCTCGTCGAGAAGTTGCACGGAGTTGCCCCCCAATTGTCTGATAAGAGGAATGCTGAGTAGACGTTTCCCAGGGATCACAGGTTCAGTAGCTTTCACATTGACAGGAGTACTTGTTTGGTCTGAGACCAGCAAACCTTGTGGATACTGATAGCCGCAGCCACTTGTGAAACCAACGTTTTCCTGCCAGAGATCGTACAATGTAGTGTCGTCAACGTTCGTTCGTTGCGTGAAAGCCTTGGCAAACTTGGCATCAAAGTTGATCAGCTGCGTGGCAATGTGTTTTCGTTCGGTTTCGTATGTATCAAGCAGCTTCGGACTTGCGAGCCCCTTCATGACCAGGGCGAGCTTCCATGTCAGGTTATAGGCATCAGATATGCTTACGTTCATTCCTTGGCCGGCCTTGGGGCTGTGGGTATGGCAAGCATCACCTAAAAGAAACACGTTCCCACGCTGGTCGCGGAATGTATCGACAATTCTTTGGGATACAGTGTAGCGACTAATCCAAAGGACTTTGGTAATTTCAAACTTGTATGGGCAAAGAAGTTTTTGAGCCTGAGATTGGACAATATCAAGCAGCTTGAAAGCCTCACTGCTGTGTAAGCCTTGAGAGGCGCTCTGTTTCTTGGCTTCGTCGAGCATCTGAACATCCTCTGGGGTGAGCTGTAGAAAGACGCGTAGGCCATCGTCTTTCCTAGGAATAAGCATGCAACCACCATATGGAGAACGAATGGCAACTCTGCGGCGGGTATCTGGAAAGTTCGTATTCAGAAAGACATCAGCAACAGCCCAGACATCTTCTCCTCCCTGTGACTGTGTTGTAACGCCGGTCATTCGACGGATCGTGCTTCGAGCTCCATCAGTGCCCAAGATATACTTTGTCTGCCACGCTTCAATTGCACCAGAGACATGATTTTTGATGAAGGCAATGAGAGGCCAAGCTGGATCTCTGTCTTGGTATTCGTAATCAACTATTTCCAAGAAGCGATCGATCTTGAGGCTACGAGAGATCAAGTCTGCTTCAAAAATTCCTTCGGTAATTCCCTGATCTGAGTTGAAGAGGTACGGGTAGGGAGTAGCTAAAGCGCAACTAAATTAGTCACAGGGAGCAAAATGGGGTCTGGGAACTAACGATGAATCACCTCACGGCCCACACTATCTCTGCTTAATTTCTTCCCCTCATCAACTGACCAGAATGACGTTTCGGTGAGACGGTGTCCCAGCTCGTCCAACCTGTGTCGAATGTTGAGTGTTTGCAAGATCTCTTGCGTTCGAGGTTGAAATGCTAACTAAAAGTCAGAAGTAACAACGACCAAAGTGGTTGTGTGCTTACCGCTAGCATGTCCAGCTTGTGTCCTTGCAGCTCGTTTATCAATAAGGCGAAAGTCTATCCCATATCTTGCAAGTGTAGATGCAGCCATGCAGCCAGCTGGCCCGGCTCCAACTATCAGTACGTCTGTCTGGCCTTGAATGAATCCGTCCATTGTCGATGTCAAGTGCCAATAAATATTTGAAAACTTCTTTTGTAAGTTGAGATTATAGAGATCTCGAGCGATTGGTTATCTGTTCGAAGGTGAGCAGCGACTGAGTGATGATATGAGGCAGGATGTGTACTGAAGTTGCTGATGCTGATGATTACTCTTTGGCTGTAAGTGCAACTTCCACATGTATTTCAAGAAGCCTATATACTTGGGCCTCAACACTCTCCAGCCCACTTACAAGGATGCTAGTCTACAAAACGGAGTTGCAGCGTAGAAGAAAATTTTCTTGTCACAACGGGATAAGCATCAAAACGTAATATTCAGAAGCCATATGTTTCCTATCCTTTAGGAGAGTTGCTGAATTCCGAGAAAAAGCTTGGTTGGTGACCCCCAATACAGGTTACCTCGCCTATTGAGCAAAGTTCTCGGTGGCCTCCGTATACTTATGTATTTCTCAGCCCCAATGCTCACAACAGGCACGGCACGCTTCCGTATACCCTTTAGGGGAGCGGCACATCTATTGGGTGGCAATTAAGACCTCATCGCGTACATCAGCAAGATGGAATGTCAAATCACATCTACGCTCTTTTGCGAATATTTTAGATTCAAGCAAACTTCCCACGGCTACGGCACCTCATGGCAAACTACCCCCAGCTTCAAAGCGGTACGTGGCAGCCTCTACAACCACAGTGTCCAAATTAACGTGCCCGCCACGATAACTACGCCGCCCCCCTTATCAAGCTATCAGCTTGCGGCCCTCGCGGTGGTGGCCGGAACGATCCCCGGCCACCAAGGACAAGCTTTATTACAAGCAAGAGTTCTTCTACTGTGCCAAGAAAAGCTTGCCTTCGGTGTATGATGCAACCTTTCCGTGTCCTTGTACATACATCCCACACAACTATTCTTGACTTTTCAATTACTGGTAGCGCGCCACGAGAACACTGTCACATAGCAAATCAAAAAGGTGGAAAGTATGGGGCGTGCGAGCCGAGCCGTGACGACAGGGGGACGTGGGGCAGTCGGAATTCCCCGACGAAAATCTTGGGAGCAAGATGCCGGGCTGCCTTCGGCAGCCGCTGTCATTGTGACATGAAAATGTCTGTCATGGAGGTTTTCATATTAGAAGTCCGGTACGATTGCACAGCAAAACTTGACATGGAAACGGAAATTTAGTAGATTTATATCGGGCGATTCCGACATCTGTCAAAGCCGTAAGGATTCTTGCTACCAAATTTGTTTTTTCTCTCATCGCTCATATTTGATATATACTTAACGCAAAATGGAAGTTGTGGCCTCCTTCCTCTGTTTTATCATTTTGTCTTCCAGAGCCAATTCGCAGCCTCAAATTAGTAGCTTTGTATCCCTAAAACCATCTCCTGGTCAACCTCCGCCAACATGAACCAGCTCAAAGCTCAGGAAGAGGGGTCGCCACCCGTCGAAGCTGATGGGACGGGGCAACAGCCCTCTGGAGAGCAGAGTAGAGAAAGCAAAGAATTGCGCCTCGTGGCTTGGGATGTCGAAGACGCAGGCAATCCGCAGAATTGGTCTCGTCTTTCAAAATACTGGATCACATTGCAACTGGGAATGTTGGCATTTGCAGCTAGCGTTGGCTCCAGTATCACAGCACCCGCAACAAATACAATTGCCACTTATGCAGATGTCAGTCACGAAGTTTCTGTCCTATCTATATCACTCTATATGTAAGTCCTTCACTCCTTAATTGAGGTTTCGAGCTGACGATTCACGAAGTGCAGGATTTGCCCTCGGACCGCTATGTTGGGCACCTGTATCCGAAATCTGGGGAAGGAGATGTGGCATGTTACCCGCCATGTTCTTTCTCGGCCTTGCATCTGTTGGGACAGCAACAAGCAAGAATGCCGCAGCTATCTTCATAACTCGATTTTTGGGTGGTGTGTTCGGATCTGCTCCCGTCAGTAATGTGTCCGCAGCTCTTGGCGATATATGGGTCCCATCAGAACGTGGACCAGCAGTTATTTTGTACTCAATAGCAGTAACTGGAGGACCAACACTCGGGCCTATTATCGGCACAGCTATAGTTGTCAATCCTAGCTTGGGTTGGCGATGGACTGAGTATATTGAGGCAATTTGGGTCTTTACCACCGTGGCAGTGTGCTTCTTCTGCCTACCCGAATCTTACTCTCCTGTGCTTCTCGCGAGACGAGCAAAGAAGCTCCGCGCAGAGGGCGATGTAAACTGCTCTCACCCCCATGAGCAGTTGAGATTGGATTTCAAAACGATTATCACCAAGCATTTCACCAGACCGTTATTGATGCTTGCCACAGAGCCAATAGTCACATGCATCGCTTTCTACGCCTCGTTCGTCTACGGGATCCTGTACCTTACACTTGAGGTATTCCCTATCTGCTTTCAGGAAATCCGCGGAATGCACCCCGTGATAGCCTCGCTGCCATTTCTTGGACTGTTCATTGGTGTCTTATCAGCTGTATTTATCAACCTCGCCAACCAGCCCCGATATCGTCGAATCTCAGCAGCAGCAGGTGGGAAACCCGTCCCAGAAGCGCGCTTCGCACCAGTTGCATTTGCTGGTTTCATCTTTGTAGCCGGGCTCTTCTGGTTTGGATGGACGGCAGGTGATGTTAATGTCAGCGTGTGGCATCCTATTGTAGCGTCTGGTCTTATTGGCTGTGGCTTTAATGTCATCTTCAACCAATGCGTGAATGTCCTTGTGGATACTTATGGCCTTTATGCTGCTAGCGCAGTATCCGCCAACACATTTTTGAGAAGCATCATGGCGGCAGGATTTCCGCTTGTTGCAAGACCTATGTTGTATGGGATGGGCGTTGGCCCCGCGATTTCGGTGTTAGGCGCTGTCGCGAGTTGTATGATTGTTGTGCCGTTTCTGTTTATGAAATACGGTTTTGAGTTGCGAAAAAGATCGAAAATGGCTCCAGTATAATTCAAGACCCAAAGTAGTTGCAATGCTTATAATAGATATAGAAATAGATACTGATATTCACAATTTTCAATATAAACTCCCAGGAAACCAGGTGTCTGTCTAGGGTAGCTTAGGATTCATATTTAGTCTGATGTCATTGATGTCAAGTAGTCAACTTTAGGCTGACTGACTATTTAGGAACTTATATGGCTGGCGGTTTACTTACTTTTCGAGCAAAGCTAGAGTATTCTTATTCTTCACGGCTGACATGAAATCGAGTGATATCCTTCTCGTCACTATGAATGTGTTTGGCAATCGCTGAAATCAGTTCAACAGACTACCCGATACTCAAAAGAGTCAACTGAATCCCTTTAGCAGAATTTCGAGGTTGAGAAGGTATTTTTGGAGAATTTACTTGGTCCATCTGTCTTGACATCGCTCTCAAATGCTCACAGTTTAGATTTCGTTGCTCGACAGTTAAATGGCATTCTCGGCCTTCTAAGGCTCAAATTCAAGAATATCGACATGTACCGTGTTAATTGTGGATTGTGATACAAAACTATAACTGTTCGGATGTATTGGATGATTTGAAGCGGTGAGCGGAAATTTTACTTCTAAAAACAATCTTTTGATTTGATCAGCCATTCCCTCCACGGAGGCTTCAAGATGTCTTTTTATAGGGACGGCTAATTGAGCTCTTATACGTTCTATAATGGTCATCCTGATCTTTATGCTCGGTCTAAACTCCAGCCACTGTCGCGTTCCTCCAGCGCATACTGCGTGAAAATATAACGTATTGAGCCTTATAGCGCCTTTGTAGCGTTTTTCATTCATTTTTATTACGCTGGAAGCCTAAACGCCCTGTAGCCGCTTCACTTTATACCGCAACATCTGTATTATATTCCTAAAACTTTTAAGTTTAACAAAAGTACTTGACATTCAATTCAATTACCTTCGCCCTGACTATTCTCCATCCATAGAAAAATGATGTCATAAATTGTCTTCAAAATCTGACGTGAAGTTAGGGGTTGTGATCCTGCCGGATATCGGTACGAGATCCGGAGGTGTGAGAAAACGCTTCCAACCCCACGAAGTGATTATTGGACCCTGTTTTTTCGTGGATGCCAGCTGAATAGAAAACCAGAATCATTGGCAATTTTCTAGAAGGTTTCAGGCTTGGCAACAGATCTTTATGCACGTCATTAGAATTGAAACCCAACAGTAAACTTCAATTCCTAGGGTATCGCACCAATCAATTCAATATGGGAGAACCAAACACCACAACGCAGGACAAGAAGAATATCCTCTTTCTCATCGCCGATGATCTTGGAAAATATCTTGGATGTTATGGCGTCAAAAGTATCAAGACGCCCAATATCGACAAGCTCGCCTCTGAAGGCACATTGTTCGACATGGCTTTCACTAGCACAGCGTCTTGTAGTGCCAGTCGCTCAGTCATGTACACCGGGTTACACACGCATGAAAACGGACAATATGGGCTCGCAGGCGGGAGACATCGCTTTACAACATTCGACCATGTCGAGACTATGCCGTACGTATTCAACTCATTGGGGTACCAGACCGGAATCATTGGCAAGGTACACGTAGGGCCAGCTTCTGCGTACCCATGGGAGATCAGAGAGGAAAGTCCAAGTCGCAATGTGGAGTGGGTAGCAGATCGTGCAGAAGCCTTCTTTATGAAAGCAAAAGGCGCGAAACGTCCTTTTCACTTAACTGTGGGGTATATCGATCCTCATCGAGACCTTACCCGGTCCGGATTTGGCAACCGGGACATCCATGAGGCAAGAATACAGGTCCCCGATATGAATCTAGAGGATGTTGAAGTTCCTCCGTTTCTCAGTGATCTTCTAGAAGTAAGGACAGAACTTGTCGAGTACTACCAGTCAATATCTCGTCTAGACATCGGCATTGGCATGATCCTAAAGGCTTTGGAGAACCAGGGATTAGCGGATAGCACGATGGTATGTTTCGTAAGTGACAACGGACCTCCATTCATGAATTCGAAAACGACTTTATACGATGCTGGAGTAAGACTTCCAGTAATCATCAGGACGCCACAACACTTAAAGCCAGGAACTATAAACCCAAACATGATCTCATACATCGACTTCTTACCAACTCTCGTAGACTGGGCAGGAGGACAAGGCCTTACAACGCACGAGCAAAGCAGCTCGCCACCTCGACTTGGCAGATCTTTCTTATCAATTCTCGAGTCTTCGAATTTGCTGCCGGATTCCGAGTGGCAGCACCATGTATTCGGATCTCACACCTTTCATGAAGTCCAGAACTACTGGCCAACCCGTTTCCTCCGCACAAGGAGATATAAATACCACCGCAACATTGCGTGGCGACTCGATTTCCCTTTCGCCACGGATATCTACGGCAGCCTCAGCTGGGAAGGAATTCGCAACACGCCTGCACCCGTGATGGTTGGTTCTCGTACGTTGAAAAATTATATCTGGCGACCAGCAGAAGAATTGTATGACCTAGAGAAAGATCCGCAGGAAGTACATAATTTGGCAGGAGAGAAAGAATATACAGAGTTGGTGAAAGAACTGAGGATGAAGCTCGAGAAATGGCAGTTGCAAACGAAAGATATGTGGCTATATAGAGATGGAGTGTCGGTGGTTATGAATGGACACCATATGGCGACTGGATTGAGGATCCCGGATAAATCCGAGATTGATGTTGAGAGACCCGGAAATATAGATGTAGAGTGTTGGAGCGCTCCGTCATAAGTAGATGCGCAATATATTGTACTGTATGTACTGTATGTAATTTTATTTCGACGCAGGAAGCACAAACATTCCATCTATCTCCTCGCACGACCGAGCATGAATACGAATCCGAAGTGCGTATTTCGATCTGGCTCTTCGGTTCTCGGCGAGTTATTAGATGCAAGCTCTACAAGTAACTAGCGAGCTCTCATTTTCCAGTTGCGATTGCTGTCCTTGGTGTTTCTGTGAAAAATGCTGTGTTGGAATCTCGAGAATATTCTTTTCCTACATTGCGAAAATCAAACTTAGATTCCTGATATAGAGTTACAGGCAGAAATCATAACGTCGGGCCCTTGGCACTCTTAATGGGCAGTCATCTCTCCTTATCCACTATCCACTGCCTAATTTGAGGATTATATTGGAGCAGATACAAAATCTTTGTATCGCGTTCAGAATCATGTTCATGAACGATTTCCAGATTAGGCTCCCCATAGTGTCCTATGAATTCGAGCTCAAGCTTCAACACTGTCCCGGAGTCCAGAGAACCGCGAAAGTTGATGATAAACGGCTCAGAACGAACCACACGTCTATTGTATTCAAGCTTGATTGATTGTAGAAACGAAGCAGGAGTACCATCTACATCAGCACCATAAACCTTCAATTGGTGCCGCTCGTCTTTCGTTTCCAATTCGACTGACAAGCGGCGATGAAGGATGAACGGTGGAATGAAGATGTTGAGCTTCTCCATCACACGAATCATTAAGTCGTCAGTTTTAGAGTAGATCCTTAGGTCTGAGAGTTGATCTAATGGCGTCTTTTGAAGGTTGCAGATAGCAAGCTTAGCACTCTTCCTTCTGCCAGGTATCTCGGGGATCTCGTTGGCTGGGGTCACCATAAGAGAGGATCCTAGGACAAGACAAAGGTCGGCCTTTTTGGCGTGGTCAAAGGCAAGTTCGAGAGCCTGTGCAGGCAGAGATTCGCCGAAATTCACTATGGTATCGATGAGTACTCCACCACAGCGGGCGCATTTACGTCCTGTCCGATGATCTCGGACTGTCTTTTCGTAGGTAGCAACGGCTCGGAAATCTGTTGGTCATATTAGAATCCTGATATGATGGGATTGAAGGACATTCAACACATACCGCGTATGTACTCTTTCCCGCAGCCTTTGCATGATTCACGATTACTATTGCCATGGAGCTCGGATATCTTGTTCTGTGATTGAGAGAGATTACGTCAACGTCGAGTGAATCCAGCCACCAGAGTTATTGTAGACTCACGGACGAAATCCCGCTCTTTCTGTGCAATCCATCGCAATTCTGACTGATTAAGTACTTCAATAATCCCTGATCTTGCAATGCCACAAGTGCCATATGTGTGGGCGTTGGTATGGCTTGCAGCGTGTTGACTGTCTTCCCTGCCCGCTCTCTACCTTGGGCCTTGAGTGTCCAGGCGCCTTCTGGGCCACGGAAGTCCGGAATCCCGGCAGAAGTAGAGACTCCTGCCCCTGTGAAAGCAATTAAGTGATTGCTCTTCCGTATTTGATCTGCAAGCGTCTGAGCTTTTCGATCAACTGCGTCAGGTGCTTCGTGTCGCTCTTCCTCCGCAATTTTGGGAGCGGAGTCAGCCATTGCGTTTAGTTGGAACGAAGTATGAACTCCAAAGGCTGAGTCAGATGAGAAAAAGAGGTTTAATATGGAAAGTAGGATCGTGTGTTGTTGTGCGGCGGAATTGCGATGAGACTTCGACTTATTGCACTGTGTCGTACTTGGCCAAGCTAGGCAGAAGCGACCTTGGACTGCTCGCATCGCCATAGCAACCAATTGCCGAACAGAAGGAGATATAAAAATTATTTGACTCAGTCCCTCACCTACGCTTAGAATATCCTCACTGCGCTAGTCTACGGAGGTATAGGTAAGTTCGTATTTCGAGTCAAGAGGTCATGTGATTTTCACGTGATTGAAGTTAGGCGATGATTGAACTCCGATCACGAGGTAATTGCTGGAGGGGAATCTTTGTAAAATAGAGATGTGAACCTGGTGATAAAGTGGAGAGTAGATAAGTATCTAGTGTGAACTCCCCAATATCGATGGATGAGAGTGAATGAGCGACAACCTAACTTCACGTGAGAATGCAGCTATAATAATTTCGGACTGCTCGCTTAAAACGTTTAAAAGTAAAAGAATTTTAATGTTTAGTAGTTGTGAAATTTTCTTGATTGATGCTAACTACACAAACTGCATCAAAAACAACATATTTATTTTCATTGAGCGTCTAAAGCAGCTTCCGTCATGGCAATTGGTCTTGATATTCATGCACCCTGACTCAGGGGAAGTTTGGAATGAGTACAATTCTGAATTGTCGAGATCATGAGCCCCTCTGAGCCACTAGCTGTAGATAAAGGTGCAAGATCCGTTCTAGTTATATTTGAACTGTTCATGGTGGGATTTAATGCTTTTGTGGCTTTGGAGACTTCGCATGCAGCCTCAAAAGCGAGGAGGAAGATAAAAACAGAGCAAACGGCGTGTTCTGGAATTCATAGGAAATAGAATTCCTTGCATGTCCCCACTTTCAAGACTCAAATTATCTTTATAATTACACAGCTTTATACCTTGATAGTAGCCTGGAATACACCCCCACTAGCTCCAATATATACCACATCCTTGTCTTTGTCAGTGCGCCCAAATCCACAAGAGGTCGGGCCTGATAATGTTGCAACAGTCGTTGGTTTGCCAACAGCGGGATCAACTTCAACGACAGAATTCTTGCCGGTATTTGTGGCGACATAGATCTTGCCGTTAGGCCCGAAGCAGAGATCATCGCCCATTAGATTCGTCCAAAGTGCAGTAACGGCTCCGGTAGCCTTGCCAGTCGCGTCGACAGGCACCTTGTAAAAGCTGTTTTTGAAGATATTGGTGTACCAAACTACACCGTCCTTATATTTGAGGCCATCGATTCCAAATGGAATGCCACCAGAGGGAGTCATTGTAGGATCTGTAATAGCGACCGAGTACGCGCCGCTCGTGAAATCAAATCGGTAAACGTTGCCTTTCCCAGCATCGGAGACCAAGATAGTATTGTTGTTTAATACCGCTAAGCCATTCAAGTTCGAGGCTTCCGTGATTGCTTTGATGAGTGTTGCCTTTGCGGTGCCTCCGGTGAAATCGACTTTGTAGATCGCTTTCCCGTTCTGACCGATGACCGCAAAGACGTCTGGCGTGACCTCCCCAATTCCACTTAATCCAACACCTCCAGAGATCACCACGGCAGTTGTTGACGTTTTCGCAACAGGATCAACGGCATACAAATTCGGGCTGTTCATGTTGGTTGCGAGAATTTGTCCATTTGAACGAACGGCCAGGTTCTCGATTGAGGTAAGTCTTACAACTTGCGTGGCTGCACTTTGACGAGGTATAATTGGAGCTGCCGAAACGAAGCTGTTGAGGCTAGTAAGGTGAAGAATCAGGGACAGAGAGCCCCAGAACGGCGAAAGTTGGACCATGGTAGAGTCTGTGGGTAAATGATTCTTTACGAGGTTAGGAGTAATATTTTACACCTGTGGTGCGGATTGAGTGAAGAAATACATTTCGAGACGAGAAACGAAAATAAATTATTAGCCATCGCGGATGGCGGATCAATTGGAGATCGTAAAATGGCTGAATTTATGAGCAATACTGCATAAAATTGTTTCCTGATTAGCACTTTGGGTAATCTCGCTTAGGACAGGGGAAAGCGACACCAGTTCTCTTACCCGGGGATAGGCCATTAAGACACGTATATTTGTACTTCTCAGTCATGCACTTCTCTTTCGAGATGAGGGGATTCGAATTTGTGTTGGCTTGGGGGTTGCGCACGACCCGGTCCGAATGATTTCAATACCATTAGGGATAGACCTCGAGTAATGCTCCCCTCATGCAGAAGTCTCTTTAGGACATCCTTTTCATGGCTATTAGGACTTAGGATACCATGATGCATCCTGAGGGGACCTATTGGGACTACTATTCCATATGACCATGCGCAACTTATTAGTTCGTCTCGAAAACGCCCGGCGATGCTCCCACTCGGGGAAGATATTCTGTCGGAATGGGGGCTTCGGCCATGCTCTACTACACACGCCCGAAGATGAAAATGTACTTCGATGAGGCATAATTTCGATATCAACGGCAATGGTAAGATTTCGCAGAATCTGGTTAGGGGGACGAGTGAAAGACTCTGGTTAGTCCGTTGCCGAAGTTCTCTCGTCTGCTTTTCAGCCAGGGCACTGAGTCACGCAGCTATGACAGAAGAGGAGGAGGAACTGGAATGATGCAGGGAGAGGGGTTAAAGAATTACTACGGCGCAACGTAAGGTTTTATACTGTCAGAACAGCCCTAGGTAGCACAAGCTAGAAGGCGTTCACGTGATGCCGGGGTCTTCTATGACCTCCTATAATTTCCTTCTTAAGCACTAATTGATTATAATTATGGTTCTTTGTATATAAATTCTAGCAAGTATGGATGCATTTGAATATATCCTAGATTACTCCATCAACTTCATTCTCTCGAAAACTCCACCAAGATATTGTTACTGCGATCTATCGTTCTTGTCTCTAAATACCAAACAACTTCACTTAAAGTCTTCTGCAAGAATGATTACATATTTGGATACCTACTCACTGCCCACTTTTGGGTCATTCTAGCGCGCAAAGAGCGGCGTGTATAAGTTTCGACCAGTAAAAGGAGAACTGAGCATCCGAAGAATGGTTTTCAATCGCCTTGGCAGACTTGGGACTGGGTAACCCGGGTACTACCCAGGGGGGGTGCCGGGCGGTTACCCTACCCAGTGAAATTTGGCCGGGCGGTTACCCGTAAAATATAAGGTTATTCGGTTTTATCCGGGTATCCGTGCACGTGACGCGGAAAAACGTTTATAAGCGCCGAGGGCCAATGAAATCGCTAGGTTTAAAATTAGTAATTAATTTTATATAAAAAAAAAATTTTTTATATAAAATACTTTTTATTTTACAAAATAATTCTTACTTTATAAAAAATAAAAATAGAAAATTACTAAAAATAAATAAATTAATAGTATAAAATTAAATAAAAAAATCTTCGAATACCCGGGGGTAAATCCGGTACCCGCCATGTTTGTACCCTACCCACCAGAGTTCTACTTGGGTGGTACCCAGCGCCTTTGTACCCGGGTTTACTCGGGTAAACCCGTATTGTTGCCCAAGTCTGCGCCTTGGGCGTAATCGCTTCTCCGAGTATAGATCGAACTAATAATTATAGATGCTTAAATCAAGCCCGACGTCTGAGATAGCCACAAATACTATAAATCAAATTAATGTTCGTGAATGTTAAGTATTCGCCGCTCTTGACATTTTGGGAATATCCTAAGCTCTTCACTAAACCACAGGGACCTCTACGCGGATGAGCTTTGCTCTTTTGCGACTTCCTTCGCGAATGCCCCTACTTTCTCATCTCCCCTTCCGCTCACATCCGAACAACGACGGGTAGTTTCAGCCCATCGAAATTTCCTTGTAGGAACTCTTTCCCCAAACATCAGATCCAGTTCCTCCAAGCTTCTGCCCTTCATCTCCGGCACAAACGCCCAAGTCAAAGCGGTAAACACCATTCCTAGCGCCGCATAGATATATCCCACCTTCCCTCCTAGATTTGCATAATCCGCTCCTATGAGATATGGGACCGTAAACGAGACCAAGAACGCCGAAATTACAGATAATGATACGGCAATATTATTCGTCTTCTCCACTACCCTCCTCGAAGAAGCTTCTCCAAGCACGACGTAGGGTAATGGCGCCCACGCGAGCAAGTAAAAGAAAAACCACAACATTACAGAAGCAACCATGACGTTTTTCTCAGCTTCATTAGGATAGGTTGTCGTTCCCATAGAGCCCATGATAAGCAGAAATATCACAGTAATTACTCCGCCAGCGAGCAAAATTCGCCGACGCCCAAAACCATCCACAATGAACGCGGTGAGGATCACAGCTATGACTCCTAGAGCTTGCATGATCATACCGAGCTCGAAGGAGTTCGTAAATCCTTGCTGTTTGTAAAATACGACGGCGTATTGAGAGACGAAGGCTTGCCCGGTGATTTGTTGGCCTACCATTACTATCACAGCGATACCAGTGCGACGCTAAGATTTTGATCAGTATCATTTTTGAACCATAAAAAGGGAGGGGAGAGATACTTTGTTAGTGTCGCTGAACACTTCTTTCCAAGTCCCCTTCCCTTCATTTCCATTTGAGTGGCTCAGGAAGGTTAACTCTTCTTGGATATTATCAGAGTCTATATTTTTCTTCCGAAGCTTGCTGAGAGAGCTCGATGCTTCTTCATTGCGACCTTGAGAAAGAAGCCTGAGTTTGGGTCAGAAATCAACTAAAACGTTACTTATGGCCATAACGTACCACCTTGGAGACTCGACAATGAGCGGGTATAAGAACAAGAGGAGACCTGGCATCACGAATTGAATTCCTATCACCATATTAAAACCAGCAATATAGAACAAGAAATTTTGACTAATCAACCTACCGACAGATATTCTCCATCCGGCATTGGACTTGATCGTTGAAGTGCGATAGTTGATAGCAGCTGCTACAAGCTGAGCTATGGCTATTTGGAGTTGGAGTTGTGTCGTGACCATTCCTCGGAGGATGGCAGGAGCACATTCTGCCATAAAAGCAGGCATAACGATTACACATATGCCTGTCATTGCGTAGCAAAGCATCCTTCCGATTATGAATTGTGCTGCCGTGGTTGCCGTCAGCTGCAACAGAACACCACTAAGCATATTTCAGCATCGCGCAGAAAGATATTCAGATATCGGATTACTTGCATAAAAGATGTTAATGCAATAGTAAGGACTGCTTTCTTTCGACCTAGCCGTTCTGCAATCGGGGCAGCTGCCCAGCAACCCTGTTCATTTGCATTGGCCGAGAATCTCAGATCAATTGCTAGGTAGACTTACTATCAATTTTCCTAGATATGGAAAGGAGTTCATAATTGATACAAGGTAGGAAGGAATGGCATAGGACTTGGTCGCCGCATTGTAATCGCCAAATCGGTTGATGAATGCTATAACACCTTAATTCAACCTTTACAGTCGAAATGGCTTCGAGACTACTTACGGGCCATTGCCTGTATCCCGGAAAAGACAGATATCTTCGATTATCAGCAGTTGTGGCGAGAGTATTTTGAACATGCCGTACATCATAGCCATAATTCCATGCGGTGATCGCCAAATAACTCCATTGTTAGTAATTAGGCTTGACGTTTGGACGCACTCAAAAATCGCTTACAAGGTCATAAATAACATCATTGGAGTGAATTCTTTCAGCCTCTGTAGCAGTGAAAGAGACCGCGGACCTAAAATCTCCGCACCTTGGTCGGGCTTGGTGGATGTCATCTTTGTTTCCCGGACTTCGAATGATGAGACTTCGAAACAAAACGAAAAGCTGTTTGCAACGGCCCCAGACGAGGTAAAAGACAAGTTTCAAATTCAATTGACATGTTGATAATTGAAGTGAACATCTGTATTAGAGAGTCTATCTTGACGATTCAGCTCTGTACGTGATTTCTCGATCCTTAAAATGTCGATCGTGCCCTTTTAGAAAGCGGGGTCTCGGGTCTCGCTTCGGCTCTCGCTTTGTCGAACGTCACCTCTAAATCAGGTTTTGTAAATTGATTCCGCCTCCCATCCGCATTAACGATAAGGTTCACGCATCTCGTAACGATTTCACACCAATTCTACTGATAGAGGCGCCCAACAGCCTGTAACTGTGGGGTTACGGACGCTAGAAGTCGCATTTTTTCCCTTTGTTCATTTTCAAAGAGCTCGGGAAGTAACACGAGAACATGACCAATGCGACTGGCGGCGCAAGCCTCGACCCATCTAGAGCTCTGGCTATGGAAATGGAGAGTGATCACTCTAGTTCCAAGGCTGTTACCAGAAAAGGGGAGCGTTCACGATCAGGTAAGCATGATTCGCCGATATTTTGAAATGGGTGTCCGGTGATAACACCTCTAGGCTGCATCACCTGCCGTGCTCGCAAGGTATGTGTCTCCAAACTAAACGAAACTTATTCTTGGCTAATTCTGCTCAGGTAAAATGCGATGAGCATCCTGGAGCTTGTTTGAATTGTGGACGCCTTGGTGTAGACTGTGCGGGATACAGCTCAAAACCCCTGAGCAAGTCTGCGCGATCTCAACTGCGAGCAAAAAAAGCAGATCATACTCTCACAGAAGCCGGGCTCGAAAGAAAAAGATTGCGTTCATCCTGTAGGCCATGTCGCAAAAGTAAGACGAGATGCTCTGGCGATCGCCCAACATGTACACGATGCCGGGACAAGACTCTAAAGTGTCACTATGACTCTCGAAAAGGACGGAGTGATAGCCCCGGAGAAACCTTAGTGAATGATTCGCTGGATGGACCTCAAGGTAGTCCACTTCAAACGGGTTCATATGTGTCTAGCATTCCACAACAATCCCCTCGAATAGACCATCTGAACAGCACTTCTCAAGACCATCTCGAACCTCCACAGAGGGAATCTCTTGATGGGACACATAATAACATAATTCCAGCTGGAACCTTACTTCCCCATTGGTAAGTCAGCGATGTTAGCCTTTCTTACATCAATGCTCTACTTACCTCAATAGGCTTTTCTATAGTCATCTACCAAATACGGAACAAATACATCAACTAGTAGATGCCTACTTTACTCATATGCACCCTCTACGTTGTTTTGCGTTCATCCACCGCCCATCCTTTATGGAGAAGCTTGACCAAGATTTAAAGTGTGGAAGACATGATAGCGCCATATTAAACATCATATGCGCGCTTGGGGCTAAGTAAGTGATCTGAGCTTATGTACAGATTTTATTCTTATTCGATTAAGGTTTTATGCGATCATGCCTCCATCATTCGACGAGCAGCTTGAGTCCAAGCATATTCTCTTAGCAGGTACACAATGGGCTAAGAATGCTCAGCGTGAGATCTTCGATAACATGAACCATATTTCAGTCGAGTACCTCATGGTAAGTTCGCAAAGCACCGACCAATACAGTTTCTAACTCAATTTGAATTAGGCTACCATTCTTTTGTATGATCATGAGCTTCGTATTGGTAATCATGCGAGTGCCTTCATGCTCAGCGGAGCGACCGCAAGAATGTCTCAAGCCCTTCAAATCAATCTCGAGTATTCGAAGGACATCCTCTGTACCGAGGAACCCGGTCGTCTCTCGTTCTGTGCAAGAGAATCTCGGCGCCGATTAATGTGGAGCTGCTACGTATTGGATAGCTGGGTAGGTAGTGGAGTTGATCAATTGACACTGATTGAGGATAAAGATATCAGAATCCAACTACCCTGCAATGAAAGAAACTTTTTGCAGCAAATCCCAAGCATCACGGAGAGTATTACCGAGGGGCAATTTCTCAGATTCATTCCTAATAACCTTAAACCTACCGATGCGAAGCCCAATATGGGGATAATGGCTCAGTTTATTCGAGTTTCCAGCATAAGGAAAAGGACCTTAAGGTACGGTATCTACAACCCATGCTGGTAATACTATGCTGACACAAGTGCTCTAAGTTATTTGAAGACAATTGATACTTCCCAGTCACCAACTCTTCCCGACCCTGAGTTTTCCCAGCTAGAAACTATGTTCCGAGAATGGTACGAGCTTTTGCCATCAACCCATCGCCTTACTCCAACGTCTATCTATACCCGAAAAGACTCTGGTCAACTTGGTGCACTATTTCTGATGCATTTCACCTACCACATCTCACTCTGTGACCTCTATCGCTTGTCCATGCCAATGCTTCTACCAGGCTTACTCAAGAAGTGGGCCAATGTAAATTTGACTCCTGACCAGCAATCTTTTCGAATCGAATATCAAAGAAAATGTTTTGAACGTGCCAAGAGCGTCGCTGAAATATTTTCGAGATGCATCGAACATGGACCACGAACTTTGACCGACACATGGCTGCCTACATGTGCATTTGAGAGCCTCAGAACTATGCTGTATTACAGTGTAGAGGGGATGGGTCATACCTCTGAGAGCGGGCGACAATTCTTGTACGAAGTAACACCGTTATGCCGGGCGAACATGCGAAGTTTAAAGATGATGATACCCCTCTTTGCTACTGCTGAGCGCTGTGTACGTCATCCTCCTCGCCATGCTATAGCGCGAGGTCTAACATGCATTTTCAGTACATAACAGCAACAAGCTTAGTCCGGAAAGCTGGGTTGGGGCAACTGGCGGAAGGCGCTCCTGCCACGGATGACCAACTCTTGTCACATCAGTTAGAGATGTACGTAACCGTTTGTCAAGTGATGCGGTAAAAGGCTGACTTGGACAATAAGACCTATAGATCACAACGCGCCAGCAACAGAATCACCAGAGCACGTTCTCAACCCTCTTTCCATATACGCTCTCACGCGACAAGACCTCGACGGGAAAGACCAAGACCATGTCGCACCTCGGCACCACGCACGGAGCTACCCGAGTCCTCGTATTCCAGTATCAAAATCAGCGCCTAATCCCCAAAAGCTCTTACCTACCTATCAACCTCCTCTTGTCCAAAATGTAACTTCAGTACCTTCCGCAAATTATAGCACGGGGAATGCTCAGAACATTGCTACCCAGAACATCACGAGCATCCCAGACACTTCCTATATGGCATCCTTGCCTCCCATATGGCCCGAACCTGATATGCCACTCAACCTAGATCCTTTTTGGATGAACATTAATTCCGATCTTGACGGCTCCTGGATGCCTGCTGAGACATTCCAAGAGAATGCATTTACGAGAGGACTTCCGCCTTGGGCAACTGGTTTGCCCGATGAACAATTTCAAGGTACCGTCCTTTGACGAGAGATTTGTACTAGTATAGATCGTACATAAGTGAAATAATCAATTTGCAAGACTTGGTTATGGTGGCATTTGCAGTATACCATGAGATGTTTTCGGAACTTTTATCTTCTACATTTACATAATAAGAACAGCTTTTGTAGCACCAATTGGGATCCACATCATCCATAACACTCGTTACCTCCGTAACACTGAAATTATACACACGTGCTTTCAATCTAATAATTCCAGTTCGTTTCACCCCACGTAAAGTCTCTTTCTAACTAGCTTCTGGAACAATCAAAAACTTAGATTAACACACTCTTTAAAGCCCAACACAAACTGATATCTGGCTCTTCAACTGCAAAAGCACCGCAAACTGTTACCTAACTTAGCAATTGCTACTTGTAATAGGGGTATTGAAACTTAGTCAGGGAGTATCCTATTCTAGAACAAGCCTGCATAAGACCCGAATTCTCGGATCTCGTGACGACGAAAGGATCAAATTTCAATCTGGGGCACAGCTGGCTGTGACGCTGACACAGTAAGCATCATTATGTCATACACAAGATATTTCACGAGATATACTAGGTTTTTAGCTAATCATAGCAATATTACTCTTCATAGGATTTCGCGGAAGCTCCCATAGGATGGCTTCAGGGGTAACTTGCGACTAGATTTAGCGAACTTGAGCACTTCAGGCTTCTTTAAGATATGATAGCCTGTACAGAAAAAGAAGTTTTCACCGCCGCGAACATTTCTTCACGTATACATTTACGAAATCTCTTGACCCCCCAACAACAAAACAGAGAGGCTGTGGAATTATTCATTACATTTAAATCCTCCCGAACTACCTCCAACAAACGCCTATCGCTACAATCAGCCTTACAAAGCTAACTCAATAGCGCCCTGTCCATGGAGCTTGCGTAGCCGGAGCTGCTGCCCCATTGATATCTGCCTTCACAAACATATGTAACAACTCCGATGCCAAAAGCGTGATTGGGTCATCCAAAACAATGATTTCAAACTTATCTTTTGGTCCTAGAGCAGCTTTAATGAAGTCTGATAAAGTCTTCACCTTCATATGGATGGTCGTTCCCTCGGGACCCCAGCGATATGGATATCCTACCCAAGCAGGAATATTGTACGCCTCGGACGTTCCATTTAGCCAATCCGCTGCTACCACCTCGTATTTCACAGAGCAGTCCAATTCCAATCCTCCATCAGCTGTCGCATTAACAATATTGAAATCGAGACCTGCAGGTTCACCCAAGACTTGATGATGCTCCGAGAAGTTGAGTCCCACAGCCGGAAAGTTCGCGTGGCCATTCAACGAGGAATAGATAACTGGATGGCTCCCATTCACCATCTTAAACTGCTTCACGACTGCCGCTTTGTCGAAGAAGATGTTCTTGCCATGCTCAGAAAGCATGATTCCGATCATTTCCTTACTCGTGTTATCGATACGAATAGCAGCGTACTCCCAATCAGCCCAGTGCTCTCCAAGTGGAGCGAGGTTGATATCAGCTTCGTGCTTTATTTTGCCCGAGACCAAGCTTGCGAATCTTGCGGTCCCGTGGCCATTATAGGCGCTGAAGAACCAGAATTGGAGATCGGTATATGGCAAGCCCTTTTGCCAGAATGCATTGACATATGCCTTGGCTGTTGAAAAGTTGCCGGGCTTGGCTGCATCTTCAACTTCGAGGTAGTATTGCGTGCCTTGCTTGGGCCCTTGGGGGAGTTGGTTGCCACGAGGATGCACTATGTTTTTGCTCTTGTCTTTGCTGTCGATTAGGGTGCTGTGTGAGAGCATCCATTCCACCGAGCAGTTCAGGTATTGCTCGTCCGGATGAAGTTTAAGAGTAGGTCCGTATTTAGCGATAGCTGCCTCGATGTCTGAGCGGCTGAGAGGTAAAGCCATCGTAATGAGTTTACAAAACTTCATCTTATACCAAACACAGTTTGCGAGAATGGTGTTTGAGAGAGAATGGAGTTGGGGATGTATAGGAGGAGAGAAAACATAATGGTATTATGATATAAGTAACGAGGTAAGTGCGCGTGCAAACATAAGACGCAATTTTCAGCTGACTGAGGTCTCAGCCCTATGTGCATCGTGTTGATACAAAATGTCTTTATTGGGGGCCTCGTGGTGTGGTTGGTGACACCAAAGAAGGTTTTGATCACGAGGGCGTTCATGGCTGACTGCCGGTCGCCAAAAAGAAGTACCGAGGCGTTCTCAGCTTTCAGCGAGCAACTCCTTTTGCAGTGGAGTAGAATCGGTGGTGAACGTTTATTAGCCTTATCAATAACGGACTAGTAAATGGCTCGTCCCCAGCCGCACATTTTTTCGCTATGAGGAAGCTATGGAAGTTTTTAGAACGATATCAAGAACTGAAGCTCGCGCTATCAGGGTAATATTTTGATGTTGGGATGACCCAGAGACCTAAGCGAGCCCCTGTATTCTCAGGGCAGAATAACCTTCAGGAGCAAAGCCGCTAGAGTTATGGAGGCTGCTGCATACTTGCTGAAAGAGACAAGACTAGGAAAAGGTTTGCATGGGACATATTGAACATTATTTTGATTTCTAGGGGTATCATTATTCAAATCTTCTCTCCTTTCACGCCTCGCATTCGGGCAGTCGGGTGATTGTCCGTCTCCAAGATGGACTTCTAAGAGATATATACCAACTATCGCAGATTTCCGAGGTATTGAACGGCATCTACTTGTGCGCCGAAATTCATCAGTGTTCCTAGTCAACGGCACAATGGCTTGGCAACTTCCGAATCGGTTGTCTATGCGCCAAGCCTTGGTCTCATCGATGAAGGTTCACCGTCGTGCTCCTCGTCGCAAGTCCACGCTTTTAGTATTTTTGTTGCTTTTTGGTGGTGGTGCGAGGCGCATCTTCTCCCATCGTGACTAGATGCCTGTTACTCGTGACTTCCGCTGCGTACACCTGAGTAGTTTCGAATATGGGGCTTTGCGACGATAGTTTTACTCCCTCTATTTAGGTTTCTCCAAGGACATGCTGCCTCCTCACCATGTCTGGCTCTTAGTAGCAAGTGTCTGAGGATCGGCGATGGAATCCAGGGAAGTGGGCTCCGCGGGTACCGACAGCCTCTCATTCCCGACTGGAGAATCGTCCAATTCCTTCTTCAGACCGCATGTCTCGGAATTTGTTGCTTCCAGTTTTGCGCATTCCAGTTCCTCTCTTTTGGTGTCGAGTCTCTTCTGAAAGGGATGTAACCTCCCAAGACCCTCGCCACCAATAGTAGCAACGACCCGCTCGAGTTCGTCAACCCTCATCAGGGCCTCGTTGATCTTCCCATGCAACTCATAACATAGCACCAAATACCAAAGTGCAAGTATCCTATCCGGATGATCACCATCTTTCCTCGCCGCACTCGCATATCTCTGCTTCTCGACCACCTTTGTAAACATCTCTTCCGCCTCATCAAACTTTCTTTGTCTCACAAGAACTTGCGCGAAGTGCGTTTTGCCTGCAAGTGTACCAAAGTGATTGGCTCCAATCGTTCGCTCGGCGACGGGAAGAGCGGTGCGGAAAAGCTTCTCTGCTTCGATGTGTTGGCCCATCGCGGATTTTACACGGGCAAGGTTGCAGATGGCGAGGAGTGTGAAGGGCTGCTCTTTTCCGAGGCAGGATTCTCTTTGTTCGAGGACGGAGAGCATGAGATCGTGTGCTCGGTCCAGATATTGTTCTCCACAGTCTAAATAAGAGACGGCGAGATCTTCGGTGGCGATTAGGGTTTGGAGGTGTGTTGGTCCGAGTATCCTTTTTAAGCCCTCGAGGGCTTGTTCGTGCGCGTCCATAGCTTCATGATAGCGGAAGTATCGCCACAAGATCCTACCTAAATTTCCCATCGCGATGTATAGATCTCCTTCCTTCGTCAGAGGCGTCTTCTTCATTCCTGCGATAGCCTTCTCGTGGAGTTCTAAGGATTCTTTGAACCTGCCTTGGAAGCATTTGCTAGAGCCTAAGGTATCCATAACTTTGAGTGTCCGTGGATGATCCGCACCCAGTGATCCTAGACAGGCTTGGTAAGCTTGCTGCTGAAGGTCTGCTGCCTCGTTTGTGCGAGACTGGGCAAAGTAGGTCCCTGATAGGAACAGCATGATGGCAACGGCGGCAGGATGCTCATTGCCTAGCTTGCTGCAAACAAAATCTTTCACCGTGACTTGAAGTTCTTCAGCTTCTTTCCACAATCCACACTCTTGATAGACTCGACTAAACTTCGCAAATTCCAGGGCTTGACGTCTGCCGAAATCGGGGGTGAGCGGAGGCATCCAATTGACTTTTCGAGCTTTCCGATTTTCTGTTATCATGACTGTGATCTCAGCTCCACACTTTCGAACATGATTGATGTGTGGAAGGAGGTTTCTCCGCATATCTTCCTCTTTCTCGGAGGATCCGTGTGGGGGTAGAAGTATAGCTTGCGCTAAAGCAGTAGTAGCAGCTTGGCACCAGAGTGCTTGCTCCGCAATCATCTCTGGTCGTTCTCGGACCCATGTATGCACTAACGGATGCATCGAATACATATCTTCGGACTCGTGATGAGTGATCAAAGACATGCGAGACAACCTTCCAAGCGCCTGCCGTAAGCGAAACTCTTCGAAGTGGGACTCAGAGTCTGTAGCGCGTAATACCGCGGGAATAGTCGTAGGACCTCGATCCCGAGTTGCGAACTCGACAATCGTAAACAGCCTATCTTTGAGGTATTCCCTCCATGTTTTTGCTCTTGCGAGGAGCTTCATTTTATCTTCTTCTTCCTTATCTTTCTCTCGCTGCTCGCGCTCAATGCTTGGATTAAGTGCTGCAGCGACGAGAAAATCAAGGGATATGTTCTCGCAGTGGAAGAAAGATAACATCTTCAGGAGCTCCAAAGCATCCTGAGCTTCTTCGTCATTCGTATCTTCAAGGCTTTTCAGATTGATTTCGTAGCTGGAATAGACGTTCATGCTTGCGTCGTCATCAGTAGTCTTGGAATGAGAACGGGATCTCTTCCTAGCGTTCCGAATCCGATGCCAACTCTTATGATAATGTGCCGGGTAATTCGACAACGAACATAGATTATTCATGATTGCTTTGCCAGCTTGGACTAGCGCGAGAGGCAGAAAACCGAGAGTAGTTGCAATGGATATGGCACACTCTTTAGTTGAATCATCCCAAGGTAGTGGTCGGCAAGCTGCTTTCAGAAGCAGCTCTTTTGCGTCTTCGGATTCCAATCTTTCAAAGTGGTAAAAGTGTGGGCCAACTGTTCCATGAACCTTCTTTGCGGGATCGCGGGTGGTGACCAGAATACATCCTCGCTCACTCTCAGGAAAATAGGTCTCGAGGGGAAGTAAAGGAGAATCTGCATTATCAATTATAAGTAGCCATGGAAGTTCGAGGCTGGACAGCCAATCTATCGCAGCGCGCTGATTAGAACCTTCGCTTGCTTCGATCTTTGCGATTTTGAGTATCTTTGAAAATGAATGTTCGGCGGTATTGAGCGAGGTAGCATCAATGAAAAAGATACCCCAAAATCTAACGTGCATTAGCTAAGGCTAGAGAAGTTGCCATCCAGACTCACTTCTGTCGATTCTGCTGAGCGAACTTGCAGCAGAACTGCGTCTTTCCAGATCCGCCAAGGCCGTAGATTATAAAACGTTTATGACTTATAGTGGGAATTTTAGGAGCGTCCGAGATGCCGAAATGCTCTTCTAGATCGACCAAAAGCTTCTCTCTTCCAGTAAAGATGCTACTCACAGCCTGTGGGACGTAGAAGTGTTTGTTGACTAGTACATTTTGGGCGCCTGCGGTTGCAGACTTGATGGCATCGAGAAACTATACATCGTAAGCATGGTCTCGCACACCACGATGAGCCTTACATGATTGAGACTATTCTGGTAGTTGACCATCCTCAGATGCATCTTCTTGAAATCCATATCGGCCTTCCTCAAATCGTCGGATCTCCCAACTACTCTATAGTCGTACCTCGAGGAAATAGTCGGTCCTCTAGCATCGCTTTCCAGCAGCATTTCCTCCAGTTCTTCCACCGTTTTCCGGCAATCCACCAACAGTATTCCAACATTCTGCCAGAGGCTTTCGACCAAACCTTCGTCTGCCAATGATATGCCGTGCGCGCCAGTCCGCTGTGCTTTGTATGTCCCCTGTATAGATTCGCTGACCGAGATGAGTGTATGTATCGCCTGGCTGAGCTCCAGGACGCTCTCGTCGATCGTCCTAGTGGACTCAAGGCCTCTGTCGATAGAGTTGCCGCACCTCCGCAGTGTGAGGATTAGCCCAATACTCGCAGCGAAAACAGAGTGATCCGCCATTTGTCATCAATGTGAGTGAAGAGGCGTGAAGCTTCAACATAACATATTGCCTCGAAGCTCCCGGAGACGCGGACATGGACCGATCGCATTGAATGAGGGGTAAGATAACAATCTGGACAGAGCCTCGCGCGTCGCACAACTTCAGGAATAGCGACTATGAGGCGGCTAACAAACAGAAAGATTGATCGCTCGATCGCTGACATCGTGTGGGAGTCATTGCCTATCCTTAAAGCAGTCGCTGCTCGTTGTACGGACTTCAGATCATTCGCTTTCCTCGTCGGCACGGAGGGCGGGAGGTGTGGGTGTTTGTTTAACTTGTTACTCGTTACGGACTGTGCAGGTTACATTGCAGTTCCTGACACGCTGTATACGCAGTGTGATTGGTCAGCGCGATGTTGGGAGCTCAGCCTCATGCACGCACCCTGATGCCAACCCGAACCTCCTTTGGGGGCCGAACAATCAGACAATAAATTCACCTCGGAGCCTCGACGACCTTTTCTCTCATTCTCTGCATTCGCCAACATCCGATCAGCATCACCCGAACCCTCTCACCATTGAAAGCCTTTACAGTGTTTGAGATGTGATGAATGCGGTGCTCTCATCCCAGTATTACCCTTCCTAGCGAGAACAATCGAAAACTTTCGAGCATACTTCACCTCGCTGAAGCTCTCTTTCTGGGACGCCACAAGCAATCCCGATAGCTATGAACGTCGCCAGCATCTTGGTATTAGTAAGCGAGGCTGGGAGCCTTCGACTCGTGATCGTGACTATCGCCATAGGATTCTTCATTTACAGATATATACAAAGAAAGCGAGAATATGAAGTTAGTTTCGAAGGCTTTTGTTATTCTAGAAACCAAGTTTGATAATTTGTAGACGGATAAAGCCTTCGGCGAAAAACATGGCTGCATGATCATGGAAACAACGCTGCCTTACAACTGGCCGTTCGCACTAGACGTCCTGAAAAAACAATATGATGCGATTCCATCCCAACGCTTGTTAGCTTTCCAGTCTCAATACTTTAACAAGATCGGACCAAATATGAGACTTGGGTTGTTTGGTCAGGAGGGTTACATGACAACCGACCCAAAGAATATTGAAGCGATCCTATCAACTCATTTTGAAGGTGGGTGGTATTCTCACCTTTGAAAGCTCTTGTATTGACTCACCTTCAGATTGGGGACTTGGGTCTCGTCGGCCAGGTCTATATCCTCTCCTTGGAGAAGGCATCTTCACTCAAGAAGGAAAGCCATGGAGACATTCGCGGGAGATCCTCCGACGACAATTTGTCCGAATTCAATATCAGAATCTCAAAGTTTTCGACGAACATATCAACGATCTGATCTCTGGACTCACCACAGCTGGAGATGACATTGTTGATCTTCAGCCATTCTTCTTCAAGTTCACACTCGCTACAACAACTGATCTCATCTTTGGCGAACCTGTCGGAATGTTAGACGATGATGTTCAAGACACATTCGCCAACAATTTCGATTACGCATCGATGATTTCCGCTCTCAGATTACGCCTTGCGGACTTCCACTGGCTCTACAAACCCAAGAAGTTCAGAGATGCCTGTGCGGTAGTGAAGCAATACGCGGACCATTTCGTTGGTCAAGCTTTGAAGGCCAGAGATAAGATCGGCCAAGAGGCTGCGTATGAGAAGTATCCATTCATTCTTGATCTCTACGAAGATCTGAAAGATCCATTCCTAGTTCGAGATCAGCTTGTTCATGTCCTCATCGCAGGAAGGGATACCACCGCGTGCTTGATGTCATGGGCAATGTAAGTGCTACTAGACTCTCCTTCACTCCCGAATTCGATGAGCTAACAGACTATCAGGTTTCTTCTCGTCCGACACCCCGAAGTCCTCGCAAAGCTTCGCAAACAGATCATGTCCGTGATCCCCGAAGGTCAGGAAGTAACCCGCGCCCACATCGCCAAAATTCCCTTTCTTCGCTGCATCATCAATGAAAGTGGGTCTACCCTCAGCTCTTTCCTTGTCTTTTCTTCTCTCCTCTTTCAATTGCCCTATCATCCTACTGACACTCCCCAGCACATCGACTCTATCCCCAACTTCCCGTCAACGTCCGCATCGCCCTCCGCACAACTATCCTCCCCTCCGGCGGCGGCCCCGACCGCAAATCTCCCGTCCTAGTTCGCAAAGGCACCGGCTGCGGCTGGTCAACCTACCACATGCATCGAATGACCTCTCTCTATGGCCCCGGCGCCAACGAATTCGTCCCCGAGCGCTGGGAAGATACTGATTTAGAGAAAGATATCGGGTGGGGATTTATGCCTTTTCATGGAGGTCCGAGATTGTGTCTGGGCAAAGACTTTGCTTTGTCGGAAGCGAGTTATGCGCTGGTGAAGATTTTGCAAACATTTCCAAATATCAGGCTGCCGGAGGGAGTCCGGGGGGAAGGGACGGGGATGGAGAAGCAGAATTTGACGATTGTGGTTACGAGTGCGGAGGGGTGTAAGGTTTTGTTGCGTTGAATGGTACAGATCAGTTCAGGACTAGCTTTGTTGTAATTTTGTAGAAGGATACCCGGATTGCACGTTCAAAAGGAATAGAGAATCTCTCACGAAGATTTCCCAACGTGATAGAATGCCGAAATAGATGTGATATTCAAGAAACTCCTGGGCAATCTAGGGGCTCGCTTAGCACGTAGGGGCGGGGTAGTTACCTCCGCTATTTACTTCTTCTTTCGAATAGAGACAGAAAGTAACCGCGCTATGGAGAGAAGTATTGCAAGAAGCAAGACGAAGGTTACTTGTATATTAGCTTGTTCCTTGACGTTTGAATTAATAGCCTTTATCATGCGACGTTCTGGACCTGGAGAATCATCGAGGAGGTTTGTGGCGCATAGGCTCGGGTAGGAGCAGGTAGCCATCACCAGTGTAACTCGACCAGGCATAACCACCTCAGCAAACAATGCCCACCCCTTTTGCCTCTTCTCTTTCATGTTTTTTCTTAAAGTATGCAATCAGAGCTCTATCGTAAATGACTTTAAGTATACTACCCGAAGTAGCCAGACCAGTCATCCACCTCGATCATGCCGTATACGTACGAGCCCCTCGATCAGACAACAAAACAGATCCGGCTTATAACACTGCTTCCTTCGCAGCGAGGGTCTCCAATTCAATGCATGATACGGATCGTGGATCTGGACTCAAGTCCTCGCTACGAGGCGCTGTCTTACGAGTGGGGGTTCCCCCAAGAACACGAGGGAAATTATTCTTAATCGGTATTGGTTTCCGGTGCGGGAGAATCTTTGGTGGGCGCTGCACCACATACAAAGCAGCCGGTGGAGTAAGATTATGTGGATCGACGCGATATGCATCGATCAATCCAACGTGTCAGAAAGGAATCATCAGGTTCAAATGATGGGCGATGTGTATAAGAATGCAGTGGTGGTGCGAGCTTGGCTTGGATTGCAGAGATACAATAGCGGAGAAGCCTTTAGACTGCTGGAACGCATGAAGGAGGGGCAATGCCCCAAATGGTTTGGGAGTAGACCAATATGATTCAACTGGTTGCCAGCAATTCCACGGAACCAAATAGAGGCCTTGCGTAGGCTTGCCGAACGGTCATATTGGAACAGGATCTGGATTGTCCAAGAGCTTGTGTTAGCGAAGAGTCTAGTCCTCCACTGTGGAGATGACAACATATATTGGTGGCCGGACTTGGTTGCAACCCTGCCCTCGGCTTGCCTCAAACCTACACCAGCGGCCAAAATTCTTGAACTGAAGAATATCGAGCCGAATAGCAGACAACTCATTACTTTGATGGAACAATGCTATATGGCGAAAGCAACAGATTTTAGAGATAGAATATATGCCTTCTTAGGCATTGCAGGTGATGTCACCCCAGGATCAATCCCCGTCGATTATACCTCGACAGTTGATGACCTCAAGTACCAACTAGAAAGGCACTATGCACCGAAAGAGATGCGAGTTGATTCCCGTTTTTGGGGACGATTTGTTGTATTGGGAGGGAAAAATGCAGGCGAACTCAACTCGGCATTCTCCGAATTTCTTGATATTTACTTCGGCAGATCTAAAAAGAATCGGAGTCACGAATACTTCAAAATGATCTGGAGGACGATCTAGTTGGGCCACCGACGGAACTTGATATGATCACAAAGTGTTGCAGGGGCTCCTTTGTATCATAAGTGCACCGGCGTCCTTGCGTGCGCCATCCACTTAGACATAAATCCGGATGTGAAGTTGAGCCTAAAGCATTCACTGGCGAGACTTGGCTTGTGGGGAAATGGACTCCAGGATGGACATTTAAACAGGGTATTGAGCGAGTCCCCCGATATAGGAAACGCTGTTGTCCATTTTTTAAACGCACTGGCGAGCTTGCTGAGCAAAGGTATGGCATTGGAATTCAGAATTTTGAAACATACTCATCATGAATATCCAGATGTTGTTCCGTTCTTGATCGAAAGCACTAAATTTGGAAATTTGAGTGTGGCAAGGGAGCTCGCAGCAGACCTGGGCGATCTGAACAAAATAGCAGAAGGCCACCTTACAACAGATAGTGACAATGAGTCCGACGATAGCGATAGTGATAACGAAGATCGCATGGATGTGGACCTTGAGCCTGCTCCAACGCACAGCCAGATGTCATTAACAACGGCCAACAAGATTAGCTTTTATGTATCACGTCTGATGGACCTTCTTCCCGCTATTGAAGCTGTGCTGGAGGTTCAACACACTCAAAGTGAGACCTCTAACAATGGTGCAATTGACAAAGAGCTGGAGCAGTGCAGCAGATCTGATCCTATGATGCTTGCACAGAAGAGATGCGGAAGAAAAAAGCGCCGGCACCTGAGGTTGGATATTCAGCAGAGCAGGGACGTGGAAAATGGTGGCCAGATGGAGTCTATATCTTGGTATCTTCAACGCTGACCGATACTCATCTTCTTGCTAATACCATTGCGCAGTCCACAACTTCTGCCGAGTGCAAGCTTCCCTTATAAAAGCTCTATCGATAGAGGCCTTGGAAACAGAACTACGGCACTACGATGTGAGCCAGAATTTACCTCACCGACTTGGCCAATTTCGCCGTTCTCCTTCGACCTTCCTCGATTGTTCAGTAACACTACGAGGATGGTAGTGCGGACTCGTTCGGACTCGTTCGGACTCGTGCCTCCAAAAATATAAGCTGAATGAGCGTATGCGTCCTCGATTGATGATCGCAAGTAGTCCGTAAGCATAGCATGGTATATAGAGGCTTTGGTAAAATATCAATCAGCGAATTCAAGACTCATGATCATTCCCATGTCCCCTTACACATGCCTTCTCTCATCTCGTAACTTCCTCTTGAGTATCGGCCAGACCTCCTTCCAGCTCTTTAGAAATGGTACCTTCCCGCAACTCGCTGCATCACGGCGTTCCTTCCACATATCACGTAGAGAATATATATAGTAAGTATATCAACTGATTCTTCTAGTCGCTGGCGGCACAGTCATGCATTGGAAGGTGCCGAACCTAGCGTTAGAGAAGAAGCAGAGATTCTCTAGGCGTCGCGTGTGAGAAGCTAAGCCAGGCAGGTCCCTCAAGCCCGTTCTGGCTCCCTGAATCCTTCTCGCTCGGAGTTCACGCTCTCGACAGCCGCTCGACCGGGGATGAGCACACCCACGCAAACGGGTGAGCAGAGGTGAGACGGTGGCGCGCGCATAATGGAGGCCGGTGAAGATGGGTGAAGATGGGTGAGGTTGAGGTGAAGCGAGGATCAGGAGAGTGGCTAGTGGTCACGTGGGTAGGCTTAGTGCTTAGGTAGTGCTTATGTCACAGCACGAGGTTACCTATGCCAAACTGTTTCCATCCTAATCGTAACCAAAAATGCAACCTCATTCACACTAATCGGATACGCCTCTTTCAATACCTGCAATACATTTTGGCTTACTTTGTTTTTTTCTAGAGCCGTTCCTCCAACTCTATGAACAGACTTAGCTCAGACATATCCAACATCGCAACTGACTTGCGAAATGGGAGTCGGGCGAAGAGTTGTACTCGCTGCCGTCAGGCCAAGCTTGCTTGCGACGCGCGAAGGCGTCCGCACGAGGCTTGCTCCCGGTGTAAATCGAAGAACTTCGAATGTCGATTCGATGCAAATTTTAAACGAGTAGCGACAAGAAAGTAAGCCGAATGGATTCCTCCGCCAATATTTGCAGATTCTCACCCTAATAGACTCACGGAAGAGATCAGTCACGGGGTGCACGCCTTACGCTCTACAGAACAAATTTCTCTTCCAGAACGGTTGACTTCGAAACCATCCCGAAATATTGCTCCAAGTGGTGTATTACCCGCGACCAGAAACAAGTCTCCATCGGTAGAGCCCGTTTCATTCGGCAACTTCCTCGAGGGACACTCATCGATGTGGCCTGATATCACCGACAGTGACAGGGCCCGGTCCTATACCTTGGGCAAACTCAACCTGGAGCCACAGACTGTTGTCGGATTATTTCAACAGTGCGTTCCATCACTATCACCATCGGAGAAGCTTCGCTGATAGAGCTGTGTAGCTTCGGCGTGCACTATCATCCTTATTCGATATTTATCCAACCATGTCCTTCTTTGTCGGATTTACTAACCAGATCGCCATTGCTTTTCTGGACCATCATCCTGGTAGCCAGCCAAGACCACGCTCAATTTGCGGCTGTTTATCAGAAAGTAACTGCAGAGCACGAGGCCCTCCTCTCGCCAATTATTCACAGAGCTATTCAAGAAATTGAAACCATCCATGCATTACTTCTCCTCTGCATGTGGCCAATTCCCCAGTCTCGACATTTCTACAACCCGGCCTGGAATTATGTTGGGCTAGCTATCAATGCCGCTATGCAACTTAATTGCCATAGTCCCTTAGGCCCCGCTAGCAAGACAGATGGGTGGAATGGCCTCGGACATATTGCTGTGAACGAACTGAGTACTATAGATCAGTCCCGGACCTGGCTAGGCTGTTTTTGGGTCGGGAACGTGTTAGTGTTATGCTAGCGGAGCTGTAGATGCACATTTGTTAATTGTGGTGGTAGGATTGCCGCCTTTTACGGGTTGCCCCCGCCGATGTCATCGCCGCAACAAATGCGGTCCATCGATAAAGCCCTTAGTGCTATCTCTAACTCAATCCCATCGTGGTGGAGTTTGTTGTTTTCAATTCTCAAGATCACGAATTCGGTAATGGACACACTCGGCTGTATCGAAGATTCCGCTCTGCATTTTTCGCTCACGCGAATGTTTGACGACCAGCTGAATGAGCTTAAGAGAGCGAATTCTGACGTGTGGATATCGAAAATTGAGATCGAATGGTGTAACGCCAAACTCTATCTTTATGCTTTGACATTCACCATCCCAGCCAACACAGACCCTTCCCATAATATACAGATACAGATTCATCGTCAAGCAATTTTGCATAAAGCCCTCGAAGCTGCCTCAAATCTCATCACAGAACTAAAAAAGCTTGGTCAGCTGTGCACGTCAGATTTATATCCTGGAGGCCTACTCAGTTTCGTCCCCAAACCTTACTTTACGGCCCTGTTCAATGCAACGACTTTTCTCTTCCGATTCATGGCAACTTGTATCTCACGTACGCCCTACCAAGAAACCCACGCAATGGGTCTGATTGTAGAAGCGCACAAGATATTCCAATCATTTCCAGAGCAGAGAGAATTGACACGTGCCGCTATCCACATCGAAATGCTCATGGCGATCCTAAGAGATGGTCCTAGCGTCAACTTGAATGAGCTGGCCGTGAACAATAAACTCGGAGCGTCGATTATGTTTGACGCCGTGTTTCAAGCGTGCCGTCAGAGGAATACAGATCCGAGGACGGGGAAGGCTTTGCCTGTGCAAGAATGGAAGACGGTCAATGAGACGTTTGCTCAACGGCTACCAGAAACACCAGCGCAGAAGATGATGGATCATGATGGGAATGTCAGTGGCGTTGCTGGGGACGGAATTGATGGCTTTGACTCGATATCACAGTCGGTAATGGGCACCTCTGGAGGGCAGAACCCACCGTTGTGGGAAGCATGGGATAATTATATTGATCTTTTTCAGGTTGGTGTTGAGCAGTGGGGAAGTGTGGATATGGAACAGTCAATGGACAATTATGATAACCTAGGTGAGCTTGAACTTGGAGGGTTTATGTATACGTAGTTGGGAAGTAGACTCACTAGATCTGAGGAGAGGAAAAAGATGGAGAGAAATTTGTTTATTGGATGTAATGGAATTTGGATGACAGAGCAGGTACTTTTCATGGAGGAGATACTGAAGTAGCTAACGAGATAGAGTCATAAAGGCAGATTGTTATCTTAACGTTGAAGAAGTCGAGTTGGAGGTTAAGATACAGCTAAAATCAATGCCTTTGTTATACCTCACCCATATTTCACGAATATTTCACTAGCTAACATTTTATCCAGCTATGTAGCTGCAAGTACAAGGAGGAACTTCCGCCCTCAAAAAACATTATTTTCCAAACATCAGATTGAAGCCGAAAGCCGAGTTCCTTGCTTCCTGCTTCTTAACCCTAAGTGCACTTCCGTTTGAACGCAAACCACGAAAGCAAAGCTGCGCCATTATGAGGCCTCATCAGCAGAATGATAGACGTTAATTTGTGGGCAATCAGTCTGTTATTCATGCAACAATAAAATACAGTAGTATCTACAGTGAAAATCTCGCAGGAAGTATTACCCCTGAGCTTAGTCAATTATTACCCATGCGCTTCTCCGAATATTCCTGATACTGCGATTTTCGCAGTCTCCGAACTGCGGCTTTCGCAGTTCGCACATAAATTGCGGGGTTGTCGCGTCACTTCCCCGTCGCCGCTGACAGATTGTCAGGGGCGTGCCCCACTTAAGCGAGACCAATACGAGTAAATAACCCAGATTTCCTGCTACGGACTTAGGTAGTGTAAATACATACACAAATATCGGCGCCTTTTTCCTCCGACTAAGAATCTTGACCGGCCAGCTTTCGTTCAACAGTTGCCTACTGCTACCTTCTCATCTATGATAGTGTCATGATCTACAACTCCTGCGGTAGTCCCGGAAGGGAGTGCGAATGGATTTGTGAAATGTTAATTTTATCACTTGACTGCGGCCACCGAGCTGTAGGGGAGGGAACATATATATATCAAGACTGCGAGATGCTTTCTAGATACTTTCTCCTCTCATCTCACTTCATTTTCATTCCCTTGAAGCTTGCGACCATAGCTCCGAGGTCCAGCAATCATGAAGATGCGATTCGCACGATCAAGTCTCCTGTCTCTCCTTCCAACTCTCCTTCTTTCCAGCTCGTCGTCCCTCTCCTTCGCCCAGGCCCAAAACTTGACCTGCAAAACAACACCGAACGACTCGACCTGGCCCAGTCTCTCTCAATGGGCCTCCCTCAATGAATCCCTCTCAGGTCGCCTATTACACCCCCTTCCGCCAGCATCAGCCTGCCATTCCTCCTTCCCCGACTTCAACAACGATACCTGCACCGAGATTACGGATCAGTGGCACAATTTCACTTTTCACGAGGACAACCCTATCAGCGTGGCATGGAACAACATGAACAATGATTCCTGTCTCCCGAACGCAACGGCGCCGTGTAGCGGGTTGGGATATCCCGTATACGTGGTTAATGCGTCTTCGGCAGACGACATCAAGCTCGCGGTGAATTTCGCAAGGGAGCATAACGTGAGGTTGAATGTTAAGGCGTCAGGACACGACTACTTGAGACGGTAAGTGATGCGATTCCGAGTTCGGATTTTAGGAAGTAAAATAAGAACGTGACTGATTGAGAAACATCTAGATCCACAGCGCCGTATTCCCTCTCAATCTGGACGCGATACATGGTCGGCTACGAATTCCATGACACGTTCCAGCCGCAAGGTTGCAATACCACGATCAACACCACGGCGGTGACTGGCCTGGCTGGTTCATATGTCGAAGATATATATTACAACCTAAATCTGCGCAACCAAACCTGCGTCGACGGTATGGGCGCCGAAGTAACCATGGGAGGATACCTAACCGGCGGCGGCCACAGTCCCATCTCACACATGTACGGGCTAGGCGCCGATCAGATCTACGAGGTTGAAATGGTGACACCGAAAGGCGAAATCGTCACCGCAAACGAGTGTCAAAACACCGACCTATTCTGGGCTGTTCGCGGAGTAAGTAACAAGCCCCTATCGACTTTTAGAAGTAATAACTAACGACATATTAGGGTGGCGGGGGCACATTTGGCGTCCTGACGAAAATCACCATTCGCACAGTCCCAGCTAACCCAATTGCGGTATACGACTTCACTCTCGAAACAGCACCAAACTCTACCACATACTGGGAAATTCTGTCCTATTTCCTATCTCAATATCCCACTCTCTCCGCTGCGAATATCGCATCATACACGTATCTCTTCGCCAACACGACCTCCGACAACGGAGAAGCCGTCGCATCATTCGAAGGCGTCTTCGCCTTACCCGACGCCTCCTCCGCAAGCACATTAGCAGAAATGTGGTCGCCATTCTGGAGTTATGTCAACGAGACATATCCAAACCAGACCACGACCAAAGTAGTATCGAACCTCTTCCCCAACCTCTACTCCCTGTATAAGGAGTATGCCGATGCTAGCATAGCGGGCGTAGATAAGGTAGTTGGATCGTGGCTTCTACCCCCCGACACTCTGACGGATAATGAAGATTTCAGCGATGCGTTGAGGACGTTTATGGGAGATGCCGGAGCGAGGTTGTATATGGTGTCTGGGAAGGGGGTTTGGGATGCGGTGCCGAGGGGTGGGAGTGATGCCGTTAATCCTGCTTGGAGAAAGGCGTTGATTCATGCTGGTGAGTTTTTAAGCTTGGGTTCCAACTATCTATCGAATTTGTAAATCCTAACTTTGGCGATTATATAGTGACTTCCCAAGACTGGACGCCACTGGATGAGATCGAGCGAGCAGAAACAGAATACAGTATCAACAAGGTCCAAACCGAAGCTTTCAGGCAATTACTTCCTGAATCAGGAGCGTACGTCAACGAGGTATAGTTTCCAATCCCCACCCCACTCCTCCTGTTCATGAGCAATTACTAACGAACTTAGGCATATATCAACGAACCCGATTTTCAACGAGCGTTCTGGGGCACTAATTACCACAGGTTGGCGCAGATCAAGAAGGCTGTGGATCCGGATGATGTGTTTTGGTGTCATGTTTGTGTGGGGAGTGAGGGATGGGAGGAAGTTGAAGATTATTTGTGTCGGGTTTGATGGATTTGTCGCAGACTATAATAGTGAGCTCTCGCCCACGGGCTCTTCCGTGGGACCTTGGAGCTGGCTCTGCTTTATTTTCATGAGACAAGAACGTACGTGACGCGCTTGAGCTATTGTATATTAGGATAGCTTTTTCTAAATTTTGAGATCATTTTTCTCATCTCAACAATCAGGACTTATATGGCATTCTATGCAAAGATCTGCCAGCTCTCCATCCCCAATCTTGATTGCAGTTGTCACTAAGTCCTTTTCCCGCAAAGGAAAGTCTCGGACGTGGCTTTCCGTGGGTATAAAAAACTATCTGGGAACAACCCAACCTAAAAAGAGCTACAACACAATTGTCTCTTCTTAGCACCATCTTAAACAGCTACAATAGCAAGACTGCAAAAGCTATTAAATTCAACATACATCGCCATGATCTCAGCAGCCTCGTCGCCACCTCGTCAAACAACTCCATGCACCAGAATCCAACCCTGGCGGCGATAGCTAGAGGAAGAGAAGCCGGAGCTACAAGAGAATGTTGAAGGTAAGGGGTTGATGCCCCACTTATGTTTCATAGATCGGCAGGAACATCATAAATAGGGGACCTTGCACTATAAAATAATGCCACGAACAATCAAGAAAGCATACTTTCATCATTGCCGTTTCACAGAGAACTCATGCTGCACCTACCTAGCTATTAAAAGACTTTGGCTCACATGACAACTTTTTCTCAAGGATCCGAGCGTGAAGGCATATCTGGTATGGAACCCAAACGGGACAATGAAGATGTTGATGAAAGCCAAGAAGCTATCACTTGCGAAATGATAGATACGACATATCCTCTCTGCGATCTCGAGAAATGGGATACTCCGCGTACTGATTTAGATCGTGTATTTTGGGGTAAAGGTACAAGAAGTAAAGAACTATCGTACTAGCGGGGAAGTTTGGATGATGTGACCAGGATGCTGGCTTGAGATTAATAGGAGGAATCCGTTCTTTAGTGTACTGTTTGAGCCGAAGGTGAATAGTGTCCGAGCAACAGTAACAAACTTACAAATTGAATAAGAAGCACAGGGGATAATGAGTTGGTTAATAGTGCTTTTTCATTCCCTTCCTCCCAATTCCTGCCCTAGTCTGCATCTGAGTCTCTTGCGTTAAAAAATCGACGCAGAAACGTGGTTAGGTAAGTAGTCGAAGGCGTCACGGTGTGCTTCTTCCAAGTTCAGGAAATATTCATCTTCTTTATCGACAAAACCGAGAAGGTGATGGTGGAACGTCGGAGTCACTGGCACTCCACCAACCCTAGGCGGGGAAAGTCCCTCTATCCAATTATCTTGGAAAGCCTGCATCTTGCCTGGTTTTATATATGTCAAGGGTCTTCTACACGATAGTAGGTTGATTTTCCTGCCCGTGCACCGCTGGTCGACGAAATTGTTGTTCTTAGTTGTTGGATTCCAATAGTGGTGTGCGTACATGAAATGGACTTCTTTCAAGCTGGGAAGTAGTGGTTTGAGAAATTCAACGCGCTTTCTAGTACAGCTGGATTTTCTTACTGGTAGGGCGATTTTGTTGACTTGGCTCGTGAGCTCATGGTCTTGAATGAAGGCCCATATTGATTCGAACCCTCGATCCTTTCGATTCATATATCGACTGAAGTCCAGGAAGAAAATATCGTGCTCCAGGTTGACATAGGTGTGGAGTTTGTATATCAAGTTGTGCTTCATGAGTGTGTAATAGCGAGACTGTCGACAAATGTGTAGAAGAGGGTGAATCGGTGGTGCGGTTGTTGATAAGAAGATGCCGTTTCCGACGTGAAGTTCAATGGGAGCATTAGCGTCGGATCGGCTTCCAATTGATGTTGTTGAAGGACCCCCAAATGAAAGGCGGTGACATTCTATATAGTTGATATGCGTTCCTAAGACATCGACTTTTGGATGCATAGCTTTGACTTTCAACCGAGGAAATTCTCGGATGGAATGGACTTGAGGACTCGCAGACCTCTGGTAAGGCGTCTCGACATGATCCCAAACAAGAAGTTGTATCTCACACGGTAGCTCCTTAAAGCAAGTGAAAGTCGTCAAAGGTGCCATCGCGAAGCCTGCAATAATGATAACCCCTTATCACGTGTCGCTTGTCTCGATTCGTTGAAAAGGGGGACAATATTGATGTGGAGCAGATGTTGATGAAGTGCAGAAAGTGGACGAATGAAAGATGCTGGCAGCGTTTTCCGCGGGGTCAACTTATGGTGGAGCACCTTCCTAATGCGCTCGACATGATTGGGTCGATAGAACTAAGGCGTCACTGCCTGCAGAAAATTATTTGGCGGGCTTCTTATCGGACGAAACTCGCTGTCGAGATCAACATCTCCATCTCCATGGCCCGCGATGATGTCTCTTGGTCGTGGGATGGGCGATAGACCGGTTTGATATTGGGTGAAGATTTTATTGCCACTCCATCCTCCTTTATTAATACTTTTCTTCCCAATTGCATCCTTTCTTGACTCTGGCGCATTGCGACTCGATTTGCCCTCGGAGGTCCTTTAAAACCCGAAGAATATAGGAATATAGCTTTGAATTCGACCAGACACGAACATGGCGCCCATATCTCTCCTCACTTCGATCGATTCGACATCGCATATCCATCTGGTAGTCGGCTCGAATCCATTGGCAGCAGCAAGATGTGCCAAATCCCTCGAAGTAGGCGCAAAACCGCTTCTCATTGCGCCAGAGACTGCGGAACTGCACTACGCATTGCAGAAAAGAATAGACAATGGCGAAGTAAAGTGGTTGAAGAAGTCATTCGAGGACGAAGACGTTCTACAACTTGGCAGAGAGGAGATCAATCATGTCGTTGATGCAGTCTTTGTCACTCTGGGACCTCGAGACCCATTGAGTATTTCTACCCCTCACAATCCTCCTGCAGAAGCTGATATCTCTAGGCACACATATCTCCCAGCTTTGCAAACGAAGTCGAATACCTGTTAACGTTGCAGATGCTCCCGCCCTCTGTACATTCAGTCTCCTCTCCACACATACATCTGGCCCTCTCCAAATCGGCGTAACAACCAATGGCAAAGGATGCAAGCTCTCTTCTCGAATTCGACGCGAGATCGCGTCCTCTCTTCCTCCAAACCTCGGCCTAGCGTGTGAAAGAATAGGCACAATGCGGAGAAGAATACAAGAAGAAGACCATCTCTCCCATCTCGCATTAGCAGGAGATCTCGAGGAAGAAGATTCCGTGGACCAAACATCGACCTTCAACCGCTTGATTACAGAAGCAGATCTCGACGCCGCCAAGAATAGGAGAATGAGATGGCTTTCACAAATCTGTGAATACTGGCCTTTGCGACGACTAGCAAACATCACAGATGCCGATGTTGAATCAGTGCTAAAAGCCTACGCCTCGAACACCTCAACCACTTCCCCACTCGAAACACAACAATTAGAAAAGCGAACAGTGACAAAAGGCCGAATCATCCTAGCAGGCAGCGGACCCGGCCATCCTGACCTCCTTACACGAGCAACCCACAAAGCAATCCTAACCTCCGACCTCATCCTCGCCGACAAACTCGTCCCATCCGGTGTCCTCGACCTTATCCCCCGCCGCACACCCGTACACATCGCCCGCAAATTCCCCGGCAACGCCGACCGAGCACAAGAAGAACTCCTCTCGCTCGCTTTGGATGGTCTCAAAGCCGGAAAAACTGTCTTGAGACTAAAGCAAGGTGATCCATACATCTACGGCCGTGGGGGCGAAGAATACGACTTCTTTCGCACCGAAGGCTACGGAGACTCCATAACCGTCTTACCGGGAATAACCAGCGCATTGAGCGCACCGCTCTTTGTTGGCATTCCGGCGACGCAGAGGGGAGTCAGTGATCAAGTCCTGATCTGTACCGGTACTGGGCGGAAAGGGAAACCCACTGTCCCGCCAGAATATGTGGATACGCGAACAGTAGTCTTTTTGATGGCTTTACATCGAATTTCTGGCCTGGTAGCAGATCTTACCACTCATGACTCCGAAGATGCGAAAATTTTAAAAGAGGATGGAACAGTGGATACAAGGAGGAGATTGTGGCCGAAAGAGACGCCGTGTGCGGTGGTTGAGAGGGCGAGTTGTCCTGATCAGAGAGTGATTAGGACGACGTTGGAGTTTGTGAATGCGGCGATTGAGGAAGAGGGGAGTAGACCGCCGGGATTATTGGTGTTGGGGAAGGCGTGCGAGGTGTTGCATAAGGGGGATGTGGGGAGGAAGTGGGTTGTTGAGGAGGGGTTTAGAGGGTCTGAAGAGTTTGAGGGCGTAGGGTTGGAAGAGTTGATAGTGGGAAAGGACGAGAAGGAGAAGCCGGAAGGGTTGGCGAGAGGTGATAGTTTTGGGATGGAGTTGAAAGTGTAGATATTTGACCTGGTGATGTGGAGATATGGTAGCATGTTTGGAGTTTGCTGCATTTGCATGGTTGGGTACCCTCCGTAGATGAATGGATTGATACCCCTGTTCATCTTGTCCCAGTCTTAGTGCTGGCCTGTGATCATCGTACTACCTCCTGTTCCCATCTCTTCCCTCGAGCTGTTCCCTGCATCATGTCCATATCTCAAGACTAGGCTCCCCTAGTGTCTGTTCCATGTCGAGCCACAGCGCCATCTCACGACGCAGAGCGCTAGTTTCCATCCCCGCGAATCCTCGACCTTCTCCCATCTTCAGCCATCACTCTGCACCGGCGTCTTTTGCCCATCTGCACCACACACCATATCATAATCTCCAACACATCACTTCCCTCAACCCCAACCCCCCTCACGTAGCAGCAACACTCATCCTCAACTGCCTCTGCCTCTGCTGACTCTGCAACTGCAACCTCTCCACCGTATACCCCAACCTCTCCTTCTTCCCCCTCAACGCCTTCAACCTCGCTACCCTCTCTTCATTCCCCCCATTCCCATTAAACCCCCCACCAAAACCAGATCCACTCCGAGCAAGCATCCTCTCCACACTCCTCTTCTTCCTCAATCCCCCCTCCCCACCCGTGGTACCTTCCAATCGCCCAGATAAAAGTTCCGAGCGCGCGATCAGATTGTTTTGTTTGCGCTCGAGCTTCGAGATGTATGCTTCGGCGCGCGAGAGGAGGGTGGTGATTGCGGGTATGAGTTCGGAGGCCAGCGAGGCTTGGGCGCTGGTTAGGGTGTGGGAGGGTGTTAGTTCGAAATGCTGTTTTTTTCGTTAGCTTTTTTTGTGATGATTGGAGGGAGCGGAGGGTTGATTGATTGATTGATTATGAATGAGAGTGATTGGGGGATTAGGGTGGGGGAAGGGAAAGAAGGGATTGGGGAGAAAGGAAGGGGACGTACGCGTGTACTTGATAGGACTTTTTGGAGGCGTGGAAAATCTGAGATGCCGGAGTCGAGGATGGAGATTGAGGAGTCGAGGAGGGTAAGGGAGCTGCGGAGGGAGGTTACGGATGCGGAGAGGGAGGTGAGGGATTGGGATTGGGAGGATGTCATTGTGCTTGATTCTTGAAGAGGTCTTTGGTTCAATGCTTGTAAGGAGGGTGATTGGGTTGAGATTGTCGGAGGGAGAGGATTAGTTCGTGGTGTGGTGGGATTGGGTTGCAGTTGTCGCGAGAATGTCAATATTTGGATTGAGAGACGCGTTTAGTGTGCACGTGATCTGAAGTTGCCTTTCTTACCTCGCGCTCTGAACTCCTCTCTCTCTTCATTCCAACCTTTTATAGTTTCCCTCAGTATATTGCCTTTCCGTCTGTATTGAATTATTCTTTATGCGAACTGAGATTGTCTCCTTCCTATCATTCTTTTATCTCCAGGAAAGTCTTGCGCTTGTGCTAGAAAGTAGGGAGCTCGGCCAGACATCTCAATATGCCACAAAGCTTTACCATCTCCGTTCTAAGTTTGCACTTCGAATCAATATGCAGCGAAAAATAGCGTGAACATTCTAAAATACCTGGTTTTTTCAAATATGGAGGTTTTTGGGAAATATGAGACGTACAACAAATATCAATATCATTTTCAAAGTTGGAACATCAACTGGACATTCTCCTCTGTCGACTCGCAACAGAACTACCGGGCAATATTCTCATGCTAAGAGGACATTGAACACGAAGAGTGGAGCGGAATCCCGCTGGTGGAAACCGAGGCCGTATTTCCCGCTGGCGGGAGTGTTAATATCTTAAGAGAAGGTGCGGTAAAAGTTTATCCGTACATTCGCTTTATATATGCAACTTCTACGCTGTCTTATTTTTCTCCTTCTTCTGATCTGAGCAAAGTCGTACTCACTAAATTGATATTTACCAATTACTTGTGTCTTTATTCAGATCTTCTCTGCACCTACCCTTCTATATCTCAATCCGGTATTAAATCAAATACACAAGGATGATGAGGAGATGGTGCCGTTTGATGCGCAGATGCAGCATTTTGTAGATGTGGTGAGGGGGGATGCGGAATCGGGGTGTAGTGGGGAAGAAGGGTTGCGGGCGTTGGTTATTTGTGAGGCGGTTAAGATGTCGATGCGAAGTGGGCGCGGGATCTGTATTGAGGGCTTTGAAATCAAGTTTGTGATGCAGTCGTAATTGATGTTGATATTGCGAGTACCTGTTACATTATATATACACATGCCCCATCCCATTTCACCTGACAGCCTCCTTCCTTTCTTTCTCTATCTCCTCACCTGGAACCCGCATTCTCAAACACGCTCCTCGTCCTCGAAAGCGCACTCTCCTTATTCCGACTCCCACCCCCACTCCTAACCGTACTCGAACTCGAAACCAAACTCTCCCTACTCCGATTCCCCCCATTCAAACTCAAACTCAAACTCGACACCGGACTCTCAACCAACGTGTCTCCCCTCTGCCTCCCACTCCAACTCACACTTCCACTTACCGGACTCGAACTCGACGCACCAGAAACCAAACTCTCCCCCCTCCGACTCCCACTCAAACTCCGAATCGGACTCGGAATCCCACTCGGTCTAACCTCCCTCCCTACCCTCCTATCCCAACTCCCCGCCACCTGTCTACTCAGTCCCTGCATCGGCGTTGGCATCGACGTTGGAACAGAAACTGGGATCGGGACAGCCATGGGCGCCTGGTAATTATACGGATCGAACTCTGTCTGCGTGGGGAGTGGCGACGCCTGTTTCTGCAATTCGTGATGCTCACGATCATGCAGACGGTGATGATGGGATTCAAACGCGCCAAAATCAACCTCGCTCTCGCTCTCAACCTCAGACGTAGTATCCAGCCAGGAAGATTGATGGATGAGCGGTTCAGCGGCAGCTGGGCGGCGAGAAGTGGAGGTGGAGAGGGAGCGGATGGTGACAGGACTGGGGTGTCCATCATCGGTAGGCGTCACGGGCGAGGAATCGTCGACGTTGGAGAGGGAGGAGTAACTCCCGTTCCCGACGAGACTGGTGACGATGGGGACGTTGTCTTTGACGCGGTTTAGGAGCGAGGCGAATGCGCCGGGGCCGAATGAGCGGCGGGAAAGAGATGCGGGCGGGGCGGCGGGAGGGGCGGGGGGTGAGGAGGAGGGTTTGGTGAAGCTGGTGCGCGGGCTGGAGCTGAAGTCTCCGTAGTCGGATTGGTCTGAGTCGGCGAAGAAGTCGGCGGTTTCGAGGGGGCTGGCGAAGCCGTTTGGGTCGATGGAGTGAGGGACTGTGGTCGAGCCTTCGGTGTGGAAGACGAGCATGCCGTGGGAGCCTTGCATGGTGTTGAGTTGGGATTGATCGGTCCAGTACGTTGGTTGAGGGGGTGGTGCGTAGGTGGTCGGGAGGGTTGAGTTGAGGCGAGGTGGAGAGGGGAACTGTGCGATGGCTTCGTCGTAGTTTAGACCGGGGGAGATGGTATTGGCAAAAGAGACATCTCTGCTGTGGTCGACATGTTTTGATGCGGGGAGTGTGGCGGCATCGATAGAGGCGCCATTTATACCGAATATGAGGAAGCCATGGGATCCTTGGACCGTCTCTAGCTCGGCTTGGTTGGCTGTCCAGTAGGGACGACTTGACATGACAACGTCCAACGAGGCGCCATCTTCATGGAAGACGAGCATTCCGTGAATACCGGTCTTCAGATGCAAGCTGCTCTGAGCTCTACTCCAGTACGGATGTGGTCGCTGGACCTCCGCGGAAGCACCTTTTGGACTAAAGGCAAGTCTTCCGTTCGAGCCCTTCACAATAGCCAGTGTGCTTTGGTCTGCTGTCCAGTATGGGTCTGGTCTCGTGATCTCAACCACAGCACCCTCTGCTTTGAAATTCAAGCGTCCATTCGAGCCCTTGACGACAGCCAGTCCGCTCTGATCCGCCGTCCAGTATGGATCTGGTCGCTGGATCTTCAACGAAGCACCATTCGAGTCGAAAGTCAATCGTCCATTCGACCCCCGGACCACAAATAGCGTGCTTTGATCTGATGTCCAGTATGGGTCTGGTCTCGTCACCTCTAACGAAGCGCCGTTTGACCCGAATGATAGACGACCATTCGTCCCTCTGACCACATGCAGCGTCCTTTGATCTGCCGTCCAATACGGATCCGGCCGAACGATTTCCAGAGAGGCGCCATTCAAGCTGAAATCAAGTCGTCCATTGCTGCCCGTCATCATGGTAAGTGAGCTTTGGTCTGCCGTCCAGTACGGATCAGGCCGAACGATTTGCAAAGAAACACTACTAGCACCGAACGTCAATCGCCCATTTGTCCCCCGCACTTCAGCAAGTACGTTCTGATTCGCTGTCCAGTATGGGTCTGGCCTCACTATTTCGAGAGATGCTCCAGATGAGCGGAATGCGAGTTTACCGTTCGTACCTCTCACTTCACCGAGTGAGCTCTGGTCTGCTGTCCAATACGGGTTCGGCCTGACGATTTCGAGAGAAGAACCAATAGAGTCGAATGCTAGTTTTCCATGTGTGCCCCTCACAACTACCAACGTGCTTTGATCCACCCAGTACGGATCTGGCCGTACTGAGATCAGAGAGCAATCATTTACGTTGAAATGAAGTCGTCCGTGAGTACCATTCAAGAGAGCTAGTTTCGCCTGATCTGCGCTCCAGTATATATTCTCTCTGACAACTTCAAGCGTAGACCCATGGGCACTGAAAGTTAATCTCCCATGAGATCCTTGCACTAGAGAAAGCGTTCTCTGATCAACCCAGTAGGGATTCTGCTTCACGACAACAAGCGCAGCACCATAACCACTAAAAGACAGCTTTCCATGAACGCCTCTCACCAGAGACAGAGTGCTCTGATCATTCCAGTATACATTAGATGTCATGACTTTAAGAGACGCTCCAGAAGTACTGAAAGCTAACCTCCCGTGTGCTCCTCGGATAGTCGTAAGCGTGGACTGATCTATCCAGTATTGATTCTGCGATGAAGCAGATTTCGGAATCCCATGACCCTTTTTGGTGATAGCAACATTCAGCTGATCTGCCCAGTGGGAAGCTGTTGCAATAGCTTGAAGCGTAGTTCCGGATTTGGTGAATCTCAGTCTCCCGTGTTGACCCGTGACTAACAAGAGGGATGCTTGATCAACCCAGTAAGGGTCAGCTCTGATGGCCTCGAGGGATGATCCATCTTCAGTGAATACCAGCTTTCCGTGGTCTCCTCTCACCGTTGAGAGGGTTGCTTGATTGATCCAATATGGATCTGGTCTGACTGCTTTTAGAGAGGAGCCATTTGATGTGAAGTTTAACGACCCATGACTACCACGGATGATGGAAAGTTTTGACTGGTCGGCCCAATATGGGTTCGGTCTGACGCTTCTGAGTATGGCATCATCGCTTGTAAATTCAAGCATGCCATGGTCACCTCTCACGATCATGAGAGACGCTTGATCAACCCAATATGGATCTGGTCTAACTACCTTCACAGAAGAGTCATCTTGCTTGAATCTTAACATCCCATGAGTGCCTCGTACAACGGCCAACGTCGCTTGATCTGCCCAATAAGGATTTGGCCTAGCGATCTTAAGCATAGCGTCATTTCCAGAAAATTCAAGCTTTCCGTGTTCTCCCCTCACAATCGCAAGAGATGCTTGATCTACCCAGTAAGGGTTCGGCCGTATTATCCTGAGAGTAGCTTCTTGTCCGGAAAAGTGCAGCATGCCATGACTACCTCGCACAACGGACAGTTCTGCTTGATTCGTCCAGTACGAATTACCTCCACGTGTGACTGATTTGAGAGAGGCGCCGTGTTGATTGAATGAAAGCATGCCGTGACTGCCCTTCACAACTTCCAAACGTTGCTGATCCTCTGCCCAATAAGCATCTCCGCCTGTCTGCCTCCCCTTCGTCTGCACCAGCTCCTCTAAAGCCGGATGTTGAAGATTATACTTCTCGCAGACAACTTCAACAACTTCCGTTACAGCCCCATTAGACAACGATTTTACACCAGAGATGGATCTCTCCGTACCATGATTCATGGTCGCGCGACCAAGACCATTCGATACGCGAGACACCGGCGCAGAGGGTTTGACGAGGCCAGGCATATGGGCCGTAAAAGCTGCAGGTGGAGTATTTCGCGTGTTGTTGTGGGGGTGACCGCGTTGAGTGAGTTTCGGTGATGCGAACCAGACTTTCTCGGGTGGGATGGCTCGAGAGGTAGCTCGCGGGCGGATGGGTGCATCCATGCCTTCCACTGGAGGAAGTTGTTGGCTTTCAATTCCTAGCAAAGCCGCACCGCCGGCTGCGAACATTGAGGCTGAATCGAATTTCGGGAAGATTTGGTCGATGGGATCGCGCGTGTGAGATTGAGTTTCGGGAGCAGCTAGAGTCCGAGAAACGGGGGTCCATGTCGGGTGGGCTGATAGATGAGATACATCTTCTATGTCGCCAAGTCGAGTGAGGTTAAATGGGTGGCCGAGTGGGAAAATATCGGATAAAGGAGTTTCTTCCTCCAAAAAGGTTGTTGAGAGTTGAATGGCTTCCATATCGGCACCATCATCGCGGAATACCAACATCCCCCAATCTCCAGCTACAAGGTCTAGCTTCGATTGATCCACCCAGGTTGGGAGAACTGCATGTTTCTGTACGTCGTGCTTCAAAGAGGCTCTCGTCGCTTCCGCTGGTGTGGATGTCGGCTGTCTTGCTTTGGGAAATTCAACCACGGTCATTTCCGCGCCATTCCCTCCGAATTTCAAAACGCCATGGGATCCATGGACGACTGGTAAAGTGGATTGATCAGCCCAGGTAGGTAGATGATGGTGCTTGGGACCTTCGTGAACAAATTTTGCCAGAGCGGGAAGCGGTGTGGAATAGGATTGCGCTGGAGGCTCTCTCGATACCTCATTTTCAACGGGTTTATTCTGCAAACTCGACTGGCTGCTTTTGGAAAGAGTAGATCTGCGGTGGATTGGAGTCTTGCCACTTGCAAACATAGCTTCAACATCACCTTCGAGTGGTGTAGTAGAAAACCTTTTGGAACCTCTTCGGAATGATGTGGGACGTGGAGCTCTCATTTTGGCATCAATCATTGCGCTAATAGCCTAGAGATTATCAAATTAGTAGATTGCTAGCAGAGAATAAACCTGTGAAAGGGCCCTAGTTCCACTCACCTGTCGCTTTTCTTCGAGCTCGGCCAATTCCCGTTGACTTTCTTCTACCTTCTTCTCCATTTCCTCCTCCAATTGTTCCATCTGGGTATCGAAGTCATCGTACAAGCTATTTTCCCTCTGGATAGCCTCCGCTCGCCTCCTTTCTTCCTCTGCCGCAAAAAGAAGTTTGATCTCCTCTTCTTCCCTCTTAGCTATGATCTTCAGCTCATCCTCTTCCTGCTGTATCTTAGCCTGCCTCTCGTCGTCCTCTTTCTTTCTCCGGGCAGCAATTGCTTCATCTTCCCGCTTTCTCGCGGCTGCCAATTCCTGTGCTTCTTGTGCTCTCCTCGCCTCGTTTTCTCGTCTGCGCTGCTCGGCAGCAGGTTGAGCAGCCTGTTGACGCTTCTCGTCCAGCTCCTTCGTTTCCTTCTCCCATTGTAGATTCAGCAGCTCGGCTCTCTTCTCTCTCTCAATCTCGAGTCGTTCAATCTCGTCATCGTGGGCTTTCGTATCCGATATCCGCGCCAGGTGGTAATTGATCGCGTCGAGATTCGCCTGCATTTGGCTCACCAACTCAGCAACAGTCATCGTTGCTATCGCCATCTTTGCTGATGTGCGATGTGTCCTCCCCTCTCAAATAAAATAAAATTAATGAATATAAAACACGTAATGAGTCGCAGACCCGGATAAAAGAAAGGCACTTTTCTAGTCTATAGAAACCGCATATGCATGAATGAAAGGAAGCTGTCGAGATCAACTCTAAAAAATCAGACGAACTGGAGACAGAACTTAGCCCAGGAGCGAAAAGAAAGAAAGAGCAAATCTCGATACTTGTAAATTGTTGGTGATCCATTATTGGTGATCCAAGCTGGAATGCAAGGATTGGAGAATAGTGAGGGAAGTGAGAGGAACATCCATCAAACAGGAGCCTCCGCGTTTCACGGACCCGGAGGAGTCGCACGAGACTAAATCGGGGAAGGAGCCCTGGGTGCTGTCCAATCACTGTTGCAGAATGTAGAGCTGCAACGAGAGTCACTCCAATAGAAATGCGATAAGAGAAAATGTGTGATGAGATGAAGTTGTGATTGATGTTGCATCGAGAGAAAAGTAAAGAGGTATTTGGGCGGTAGTGATTGAGATGCCATCCTGCAGCTACTGGCGGCCTACTGCACGCTAGTCGGCCGCTGCAGCAGAGCCAACTGGTGAACAGGAGCCAAACATCCTCACCAGCTCTCAGCGAAATCCAATGAAATACAAATAAATAAATAGATGTTTTGGTCTTCAAATCCCTCTCGTAGATGAAGAGAAGTGCACTGATTGGGTGATTAAAAACAGCTGTTTCAAGATCTGCAACACATTCGAATCCAAGTAGCACCGTGCTGGCGCGCTGAGTCTGCCCCTGAAATTGATGATGGTCTTGGCGATTTCCAGCCGAGTTTCAGGGGTGGTGGGGGCAAGCTCTTAGCGATCGGGCCCTAAACGCATCGCCAATCTGTCGCTAATTTATGACGTCGACCTACCGAGATGCTACCAAAATATGTACCTTTCGTACAAAGTGACTTCTTATGGAGCAATCATGTCCAACGCAAGGACGAAAGCCACGACGTATGGAGATGAGGTACTCGACCCGGCATGGCAGATATCAAAGATTTCGAGTCGAGACGGGGAGGTGGAGGAGGGTGTTGTTGAAAAAACAGGTAAGTGCGGGCGTGAGGGAGGTTTGGGATGATGGCGCGGAGGAGGAGCATGGGGAGGTTTGTCCCGTGATGCATCAGACGTGTCATCATTGGGCGTTTATGGCTACGCAGGAGGTGCTAGATGAGTATTGGAGGACGGGAAAGTGAGTGGAGTAGTGGTGGATCACTACCTACTGACGATGATACGAATTGAGATAGGAGGTGCTTATGAAGTTATTTAGATGACCGATCTTGAACTTTGCAATGGCGGAATCATAGTGTGAAATGATCCTCGTGCCAAACTAGCAACAGCTGCACATAGCTAGCTCCTCTCAACTTACCTAGTAAGTAAGGCACCGTAGGCATACAGGTTTCACATATTCTTACTATGAAGGGTTCACATTAGTTGTCTCAGACAACAATTATCTACCTTAACGTCCAATATAGTTATTAATCGTTACTATTTCGCTCACAACGCATAAGACGTTCATCAACTGCTACGAGCACGTTTCCCGTTTCCATTCCAAGGACAGAGCCTCATTGATTCATCAGTGATCACATGGCATGCGGTTGATACTGTAATGCAGCTCACTCCCCTCAGGGCAGAAAGTGCGAGGCTGCAATTGCTCAATTGGTCAAGCCCGCATGACGCCTCTTTCCCTCACCGAGAGCAAACGCTGCCATTGGCTGCACCTGGAACCCAGATTGCCAAATGCTTTGGGTTTCGCTTGAGGAAGTGGATCGGGTACCCTTGGGCCTCAAGTATTCAGGTCTTAAAGGCCTCATTTTTCCAGATACGACTTGTTGCGTCCAGGGCCAGTCCCTACTGCATTCAGACGCCTGGAGGATCACAAACCTTGAAAGAATTACCTTCCATAGGATGATAGAGCTCCAGCATTACTTTTGGTTTACGCCCGAGATCATTGACATTCAATGCGTGTCCGACAAGCTTGACAAATGGGAGAATGAATAGGAAGATATCCATTCTCGGACGATCTATCACCGTGAAAGTTTCGCTGCGTACGCAGACTTACTCATCCTCACACAGTGCGCCATGCATACTGAAGCGCCGAGTTAACAGCTGAGGAACGATTTGGCGTCTTCGGGCAACTTTGAGCGAGATAGTGGGCGATTCTATATCTCCACTGTACTAATATCATACCTTCCGAACCCATCAACAGCACTGCTGTTTCTTGGCTAAGGCAAGATTAATCTTCCCATCGCCACTTTCAACAGATCTTGATTTTAAATTTAGACTCTCTCTTAGATGTCGAGCGAGTACTATTCCAGTGCTTGGAGCGCTTGGAGAGATGTGCCAGAAGGTAGCGAGTCTAACTCGAGAGATCCAGGCTACGAACCCCGCGATTTCTCCGAGCTGCATGCTCCGTCCACAAACTATGTCGATGACACCGCATATCACCATCGTATTCAGCCCCAAGAGTATACAGACGAAGCAGAAGACCCCTACGCTACTCGATCCCTAGAGTATGCGGATGAAGCAGCAGAGTCACTTCAAGACCTTCAAATATCCAAGTCACGATCAGTAGCCTTCCAGGTATGGAGCGTTTTCCAATTCAATGCCTAGTGTTCGGCTGAGCTGACTTTCTTGTAGGATCATAGTAATGGCAATACCCAAGACGCAGCCTCATCTTTCTCAATTATCCTATACGGGAAAAATAATAAGAAGTTTACCTTGATAGCCATATTTGATACTGCAGTAGTAGTGAATCAGGTCTCTCGCGGCTGCCTAAAATCCCTCGGGTTGACTGGGAAAATGTCTGAGATCACATTGTCCTGGAAGACGGACTCGAACGGTAAAAAGCAGAAGTCATTGTTCATAGTCATTGATAAGAAGGAACGGTATGTAAGCTTTGGTTGGAGTAGCGTTCACCAGAATGGCCCCGGTGAGCCAATCTCGGACGTCGTTCCTGCTCAATCGCCTCAGCCTCAGCCTCAGAACTACTCGGCGATACATGTTCACTTGATGCGGTGGAAAAATGAAGGAAATCTCGTCTGCGCACAGGAAGTTGAGGACTTGAAACAAACTTTCAAGGACAGCTTCGGCTTACGGGCATCGACTTTTCTGATACCCAACCAGAATGCGCAGGCATCAACAACAAAAAACATCCAAGCCCAGGTGGGGAATTGCAAAGGGGGGGAACTTCTTATACTTTACTATGCTGGACATGGGGCACTGTCTCGTAATAGTCAAGAGCTTCAACTAGTTCAGTATGTTCCGAGTTGTTTGCCCCGTATAGCGCTAACTTAGCTTTTAGAGATCCTGTTGGCGGACAAGGCCTTGTCTCATGGACTCCGCTTCGGCAGATATTGAGCGGTTCGGAAGGGGACGTTCTTTTGCTCTTAGACTGCTGTCATTCAGGAGCTGGAACAAGAGCTGTGATGCCAGGTACAAAGGTAATATTCTCACGCCTTCTAACTTTGTTGCTTGTCGGTTCTCAAAGCTGATTTACCATTATCTAGATTTTAATAGCGGCTTGCACTGCAGGGAGTCTGACCAACAAGCCTGGTCCTTACTCCTTCACGCATGCGCTTGTCGAAACTCTCCAAGAAATGACATGGACTACATTCTCCGCTTTGGCTATAACACAGGGTATCTCAGATAAATTGGACGAGTTGAGAAGGACACTACCGCCAAGCGATACTGACACTCGACCCTTTATCCATACCCCTGTTTTTCAGGTGTTTTCCGGGGTAGCTGGAGATATTCGACTCGATGGTTACTAGGTTACAAAGGTCAGCAAGGATTACTGTATTCGGGGGAGGACATATTTGTAAAAGCCAAATACTTTCCTTAATAGAGTTACGATAAATAAAATATATATTATTCTTATTTATTTATATCTTTGCAGCGTTCTCATAGCTATGAAACTAATATTAAATAAGCATTACCAATATATAATATTACGGTACATCTCTCTGCTGCCCCAGCACCACTGTGCCCGAGCCACTAGTCACGTGTCTGCCAGGTTATATAAGCCCTGGTTCAGCACCCCTAGGCAATAGGATGATCGGGCTTCGCCCAACGCATGCCTTCGACTATACTAGCTTAAATTATGCAGTATTTAGGAGACCAAGAGCTATATACTAGAGATAATAAGTTAAAAGGTAGGAGACTAGTAGAGAGGGGGTTGGGACGGCTCGCGCTCGATATATTTGCGAAGTGCGTAAAGTGTTTAAATAATAAAGTAAAGTGTACAAAAGCATTAAATAGAGTGCGTAAAAGTATATAGTGAGCGTGTGTGGGGGCGTCGAATTGAGTGCGTAGAAGCATAAAGTAAAATGCTGCAAGTGTAAGGGTCCTATATAAAAGTCATGCTTTTGAGAAACCAAAAAAAAAAAAAAAACGTAATGTTCTCGCGCCGACTATATTACGCTTTCTTACTTAACATAGGGGTAAAGTCCAAAATCCCTCTAAGCAAACCTCAAACTTCGTACCTTAGTTAAAGGCATTCAAGCTCTTCAGCACTACTGCAAGTTTATTTCCCGTGACAAAAACTACTATTATTTTAATCGTACGTATAAAATATACTACTTTTTAATTCATTGAAAGTATATCATATTACAAGTACTATTTTATAAAAATAACTATTTAATTAAATGTATTACTAGTAGAAAAAGAAACATCCTCCAAAAATATTGGCTTGGCAAATGGTTTATTTTTAATGCCAGGGCCTTTTGTACTCATCAATTGAGGATCAGCTCCCGCATCGAGCAATAACTTCTTGACCTCGTCGCTAATTGCCAAGAAAAGTGGAGTCTCGCCGTCCTCATTCACTGGGTCCAGAAATGCCTTGCCTTGCTCCAGGAAGAGCTTGACCATGTTCACCAAATCATTCGCTACAGCGAAATGTAATGGTCGGTATCCCTTGAAGTCTAATTCCACGTCGGCTTTTTGGTGAAGCAAGTATTTGGCAATTTCGACGTCTCCTCCACTGGATATCTTCAGAAGTGGCGTGAGTCCATCACCGCTCCTGTAGTTGACGTCCGCACCATACGATACCAAAAGCTTTACAAGCTCAACATCCTCCAGCAGTACTGCCCAATGTAACGCTCCCAATCCCATGTCCCCAGTCTGATAGTCAACTTCTGCCCCCTTTTTGAGTAAAGACCGAACTATATCAGGTCGCTGACCTTCAATAGCCAAAGATAATGGCCTGGAATAGTCGTTGACCGTACGAGGGTAATTTGGATTGATTGTCTCGAAGTTCGCGAGAAGCCATTCCACGATTGTCCAATGCTTGCCTTGCGCTGCCCATGACAGTGCATTCATGTCACAATCATCCACCATGTGGACATTGGCGCCGACTCCTCCTAGGAATTTGGCCACTGCCTCGAATCCGTTCTTGGCCGCCGAGGATATTGGACTGACGCCGCAAGCATCGGGGCATTCAAAGTCGGCACCAGCTTTGTGTAGCGCTATCACAATTTCCAAGTGGCCATTCATGGCAGCCCATCCTAGCGGCGTTCTTCCCCAATTATCGGGTAGATCAATTTTGTCCACGCCTTCGTCTTTGAACTTGAGAAGATAGTCGACTATACACAATTTGCCATTTCTTGAAGCCAAGCTAAGAGCACTCTGTCCCCAATTGTCTTCTCTGTAGAGGCTGGCTTCGTGTTCATAAACCGTCTCGACGAACTTGTGATGGCCATACCAAGCTGCAAGACTGAGCGCGGTCCGTCCGTTTCCATCTCTATCGCGATGCTCCTTGAAGGTCAAGAAACTGAGGATTACCGTGGCCGCCTCCCACTTGCCGTGCATTGCCGCATAGTGCAAGGGATTTTGGCCGTTTCTGTCCTCCCTGAACAATATTTGATACCAGTTATTCTTCCATTTCCATCTAGATCTCCATTCGTCAATCGTACTAATATTGCCATATGCAGCAATATAATGTAGGATCGTTCTACCAGATATATCGACGCAATTAGAAACACCTTCCCAGGGGAGGGAGACAGTCTTGTCCTCTTGCAGCGCCTCATAGAAGGCTTCAGTCCACCCAAGAACGTCTTTAGCCCCTTGGAATAGGAACTGAGTTTCATACGAGTTCCAGATCTCTCGCTTTGGTGTATTTTCTCCAGCCCAGTCTTTGAATATCATTTGATATTCCCCGAGCCTCTTCTGCTTTTGATACAGAGGCTCGAAGCTGGACACTGCCCTGGTCAATGTGTTGTCATTCTTAATCTGACGAGATAGCCGCCAGATAACATTCTGTTGGTTATTTTCATCGTACAAGTGGTAATTTGCACCTTCATGGCTTGGTTTTTGTTGCCACTCATTCGCTGGCCCTTGTGCCAGACGAATTAGTAGTTCTACAGTCACAGCAACTGCTCGGAGAGTAAACCTGTCCATCGTCTCACGTTTACTCACAACTTGAAGGAGATTGCTATATGTTGAAGCTACTTGATCCCAATGGCCCTTCTTTTCGAGATCAAGAGTTGTCTTTTGCAATTCGTCGATGATGATTTCGTTCGGCAATTTATCTCTCAAGCCCAGAGGACTAAGTACGCAAAGATAGAGCTCGGTCAGAGACCCCAGTTCAATAACGCCGCTAATATGAGCGATCATGTCTTGCAGTCCTGACTGGGTAATTCTGGGCCGCCGCGGGATTTTCGAGTTCCACGTCGAACCTTCGAAATTCATCGCGGAATATGGATTGCTGAATCCCCGAAGGACTTCAGGAGTTTCGACAAATTTGCATTTTGCAGAACTGTCCAGGGTGCAAGAGGGGATCCGATCGCAGATGGCCCACATAAAGGTAGAGAACATATACAGAGCAAGTGGCCATCGTGGAGCAGGCACGAAAGAAGTAATTGGGGTCGTCTTTCCATACGAAAATGGATTGTCTTCGCTGTCCATCCACCATGCCAGGTTGGCCTTCATTTGTGCCACAGAGTATCCGTTCATTTTTTTATAACGTCCCTGGACAGTGAAGATATCATCCAGAGGAGAGGCATAGAGGCTTATATACCAGTCTAGGGTTTGCTTCCAGACATTGAACATTGGCTGTGTTCCTTTTTTCTCTTGGCCAAGAGCAAAGTTCGCTAGGGACAAAGCGGCCTCTATCTCGAAGAAGTCAAATTTCCAGCTTGTCTCGCATTCTGCTACGCTTTTCAGTAAATCGTCCCAGTTTTTGAGATGGGCTTTATAGTCTGCTCACCTTTCTTGCGTATTGTGAAGGAGATGTCATTGAGAGTTGGCTCTGCTTGAACCTTGATTCGTACATAGCAGCACGGGTCACCAGTGGGGGCTTCGTCGAATCTCGGGTTGAGAGTTCGAAGAGCAGCATTCAATGCTTCTGTGAGTACCAATGCCTCATTGAACTGAGAGCTATTCCATCGTAGAAGGAATCCTAGGCGAGCCCTAATTTCTAGTGTCGTGTGAGCTGGTGAGGTCGCTTGATCAGTCGCTTTAGATTCCACTTTGGCATCGGGAACCCCCTTGTGTTCGTTGAATCGAAAGATGCAAAGCTTCGGCGACAATTCTTCTGGGCTCGAGGGCAACTTTTTGTTTCTTGAGATGCTCCATGAAATTAGGTCGAGATCTTGAGCACCTGGAAGCTCCAGGGCTATTGGTACTTGAACAAGTCATCGTCGTGCAAGTGCTCTCAAGAGTGTTACCAAGCCTGTTGCAACAAGCTGTGCGATGGTGCAAGACCAGTTAGACAGGCGAAAGCCTTCGAACTGGATGACGAAGCCGGCTAATCCAATGATAACAGCGACAGTAGTTATCGACTTCCGACTGAGAATGATTCTTATGATGGTCAGAGTCGTGGTCACCGGGTGTCGAAATAAGTCTTTCATTCTCTGAGAAAGGGAAATTTCTTTGGGGTTGATGGCTTTCTGTTCCATGAACTTAGTCGATCGATGTGAAGTCGTCAAGGAATATCGCATGTTGTTACATTTGTAATCTTCTATCTCGTTATTCTTTCCGTTGTCGTAAGCTTGACCAATATCTGGCATCAGGAGGTAAGGTTCGAAGTTCTGGTCACTGGTAGTGTGTCTCCTCTGAATCCAAAAAATATTCAAAGGCTTCTTATCATCCTGTTCAGGCTGACCCGAGTCTATAGAGACAGAAATCGGTGTGATCTGGGTGTGCACATTAGGGTCTTGATGATCCTTAGACGCGTCGCTGTCCAAGTCGTTCTCCTGTTCAACAATCTCACGTACGGGCTGGTGAGGTCAAAGTAATTAGCTATAGTAATCGCATACCAAAATACACGACAACTTACTCTCCTACTCCACTCCGTCTCATCAGTACTGTCGCCAATGGCCCATGCGCAAAGTGTCAAGCTGATAGTCAACAACACGGTACCAATAACCTGCAAGATAAACCCATCCCGTGCGTCTGGGCCACCTAACTTGTCCTTCAAAGATGAGTAAGTAACCTTCTCAGCGAATATTAGAACGCCGGCCTGCAGAGCAATAGCACCCAGTGTATATAATTGCAATTCGAGAGCATAAAGTCCCGGGTGGCTGTTGATAGAAATGTTTGGCGGCAGATCCCATGGCATCACCCCAGATGTGGATTCAGCATCATAATTACCATTGCAATCCCCGTCGTTAGCAGCCTCAACATCTGCACGTTGCTCTGCTTCAGGTTGTAGCACTGGACCAGTTTCCTCCGCAGGAAATGCAAAGCAGTTATTATAAGCATCTGGATTCATTAGCGCAATATCCAGAAGTCGGCATGAAAAGATTTACCTATCGGTTCTCCTTTGGTCACAACCAGGCTATACTTCTGGTCTGGATCTTTGCTCCAGGTATTAGGGTCTAGCGTAATGAACGACGCAGCGGAAACATCGCCTTTCGAGAATGGAATATGAATAATCTGCTTAATCTGTGGCCGACCCATTGATCTGACTATGGCATCTCCGTTCCAGAGTTCGCATACCTCTCTAGAGACAGATGACATGAGTTCTAGCTCAGCACTATTCAGATTCTCTCGAGCACGACCAATAAGAGCCTGAAGCCAAATCGGGCCGCAAACGCGAATGGCACTGACTAGAGCAGTGATTATTCCAAGAGGAGCCATAGCAAACACTAGTTTATTTTATTAGAGTGGTTTTCAGCTTTATTAAGGGGAGGCATCAGGCTGACAGATGTAGTCCCACCAAGAATATGACTGAGAGAGATACTGCGTTGCAAAGTTTTCACCGAAAAGCGCGAGAAGACTGTTAAATTCCGTTAACAAGCGCGTTCGAAGTTCAAATAATGAATACATACGGGCCAAGGTCGCTAAATAGATTGTTCGTGAAGTCATCGCCGCTGAAGGACTCGTTCCCCGAAGCAGCGCTTCCAGGCAGGAAAGGAGACGCGCAGATGAACAAGGAAAGAAGATCGAGTGCCATCTTGTCCGCGATCAAGTAGAGGTAGAAACCGAATAAGACGCTTCAGTTTCGCGCAATACAAGGAGCAGGTCAAGAAATCGTGCCTTTACATTAAGGATATCAAAAGGCAGTCATCCTTCCTAATAACCACAAGGCTTTCGGCGGATATCAACACGATAAGGCAGCGCCCTTGTAGCTGGATGTGAGATATGAGGCGCCAATCACCACGTTGTGTTGCCACCACATGAGTTGCTTTTGATAAGAGCTGCATCTTGGCAATAAGTAAGGAAAGTTAAGAGAATCCCTATGAGTGACTAGCTGGAAATCTAATTGGGCGAGATTTCAAGGCAGGCGTGCGGCACGGTAGTCAGGTCACAAGTTCATCGGCGGAGGATCCTGCATCTGGCTGGCTCGGAGGCAGGATGGGGTTGGGGGCGTTGATTCGGGCCCGCTGTAGGCGCTTAATCAGCGGGCAGTTTGGGGGTCGGGTTAGATTTTCATCGGATAAGCCATCTGGCGGGTGTCGATTCGGGAGCAGTATTGTAGGCGCTCGAAGACACACTACAGCCATCGCATCATGTATTAAAAAAACGCGGTCAAAAGTCCGGGTTTAAACTATGTAAACTAATTATTAAATTTGCTTGTCAGATGAAAGTCACGTGTAGTGGTCAATGCAATGGTGGAACAGGGCATTTCCAATTTGGTTCTAGTTCAGGGGCTCCTAATCTCTCCCCTTACAGTATATCCTCATCCTCTCTCCTCTTGATCTTAGAACCTTAGACCTTCAATACAATACATTTGCCCTCCAATTGATGCCTTTTCCATTAAACCATCTGACATTGCTTTTCATCGAATCTATATAGCAAATTTAGCTTCTTATATTACTTTAGAAATACATATCTACTTTTTACTAAATATATTAGTATAATACCCTTGTTTTCAAATTAATGGATTAATTTAATTACTTATTATTTATAATTTTTTAAAAATAATTAGTAAAGGTTATTAAACCACGCTCGGATAGTTCTTCTGGGATAGAGAGATCGTCTTCGCAAACGGTGGAACAACACATTTTGGACTACAGGATGCTACGTTCCCTGACATAATCATATGTGATGCAAAACCATTGAGTGAGTATTGGGTATGCGACTCTAGCTGCTTTTGGTGGGGAGAGATGTGAATGACGGTGAGAAAGGAAAGGTCATTTTGATTAAAGCGAGGGAGTGATGGAATTTACTGTCCAAGAAATGGGAAGTGTGGTTAAAGAGGGATTGGATGTTATTATGTAAATATTAACGGATGATATTGGAGAGTAAAGTGAACTAATTTTGGGGCAGTATCATTATCAATAATGATGGGTAATGGATTGAGCGACGTGTCATTCATCCTGATGCGGATGTGTATCCCGAGAAGCTTCGCATCCTTCTAGAAGAGCTGAGTAAATTAGGATACCACTACATGCGAATTGGGATTACAAGCACATGCTTCAGCTTTTTGGTGTCCCTGATGGAACTGAATGCACTCATCAAGTGTGCTCTAAAGCTGGGCTCGAATCTATCCTTAAGGCTCTAGAATTAAAAGAATCGAAAGGTTTGCAGGTTCTAGAGATCTTTATTGATAAGATGGACTTTCCATAGAGGTTGAAAGCCTTTGGTCAAGCATACAGGGATATGAAAGGACGATAAGAAAAAGCCACCGCCACATATTCCTCCCACTCTCAGCTGTCCACCCATAAGTTACGATGTGCATATTTACTTTCCCTCCGAAGTTATTCTTCTGGCGGTCCTCCGGCAGTCAAGAAATCAAAATCAGCACCCTCTTGAGCCTGGTTAACACACCTCTCATAGAGACCCCTGTATCCCCTCCTCGCCTTCCTCTGCTTCCAAACCCCATCACCATCACTTTCCATTTTCACTTTTCTTTCCCCAATCCTCTTCGCAATCTCTTCATCACTAACTTGCAGCCTCAACTCCCTCTTCTCCATATCACAAACGATCAAATCACCATCCCTTACGATCCCAAATACACTTTCCGGAATAGCAGACTCGGGACTAATATGCAACACAATCGTTCCTCCTGCTGTCCCACTCATCCTTCCATCACTGATTCTCAACATGTCGCTCACTCCTTGGCTTGAAAGTTTCCTTGGAATAGGAATCATGCCCGCTTCCGGCATTCCAGGATTGCCAATCGGTCCTATACCTTGCAACACTAAGACAGAATCTTTCGTAACATTCAGGTCTGGATCATCTATTCTCATTGCTAGATCTGCGGAGTTCTTGAACACGACTGCAGGTCCAGAGTGAGTGAGGAGACGCCGATCTTTGGAAGCGGAAGCTTTCATTACTGCGCCGTTAGGCGCGAGGTTTCCTGTTAAAACGACGAGAGATGATGCGGGGTAGAGAGGCTTGGATAGAGAACGGATGATCTCTGAGGAGAAAGGGAATGTTCGGAAAGGATTTTCCGCGAGGACTTCGCCGAGTGTTTGGCCGGTTATAGTCATGGCTTCGAGATGTAAGAGCGGCTTCAAGGTATGCAGAAGAGCAAGCATGCCTCCGGCATTATGGAAATCTGTCATGTAATTATCTCCACTTGGCTTGAGATCCACAAGCAAAGGAGTTTTTCTTCCGATCTCATCGAAAGTGTGTAATGTTATTTCGCCGGCGAGTTTCGGATGGCGGTTTACGATGGCCATGAGGTGGACTACGGCGTTGGTTGAGCCGCCGATGGCTTGGAGGACGGTGATGGCGTTCAGGAAGGATTCTTTGTTGAGCATTTCTTGTGGAGTGCGTTTTGAAGCTGCGACAGAAACTGCGTTCGTGCCGGTTTCTTCAGCAATGCGGAGACGGGCTGAGGATACTGCTGGAGCTGAAGCGCCGCGTAGTGGCATGAATCCGAGTGCGGCAGTGACGCATGCCATTGTGCTGGCTGTTCCCATAACCCCGCATGTACCGGCCTATTTTCTGTTAGTAACACAACCGAATCATGAGCTAAAAGGAAGTCTTACTGTTGGAGCCAATTCCTCGTTGAGGTTTCCAATATCCTCAACATCAAGAGTTCCTGCTCGGAAAGCAGCCCAATTGTTTCGACAATCGGTACAAGCACCGAGTCTCTTGCCTTGATAACTACCAGGCATCATGGGTCCAGTAACAAGAGGCAGTACCGGCTTGTTTGCCGAAATACCACCCATCAATTGAGCAGGAACTGTCTTATCACAACCTGATTCGCATTAGCATCCTTTCATTTCTCCACCTTTAAATGAAGAAGCACTCACCCCCAATCATAACACACGCATCCAACGGCTGCGCCTTGATCATCTCCTCCGTATCCATACTCATCAAATTCCTCAAAAACATACTAGTCGGGCTACTAAAACTCTCATGCAGTGAAATAGTAGGAAACTCCACTGCTAAGCCCCCACTTAACTGCACCCCTCTCTTCACAGCCTCAATCAGTTGTGGAACATTTGCATGGCATGGATTGAATGCTGAATAGGTGTTGATGATTCCTATGATTGGACGAGAGAGTGCGGATTCCGAGTAGCCAAGAGCTTTGATGAATACTTTTCGTAGGAAGAGAGAGAAATGCGCATCGCCGTATGAGGTGAGGCCAGAACGGAGACCGGTACCAGTGGCAAGGGGTTGTGTGAGGTCGTAGTCATTGTTTTCAACTTTCTTGATTCCATTGGATGAAGGCTGAGGGTTTTTGGATTGTTCCATTGTGAGGGGTTGTGGTGGAGGTTCGTCTCGATGGGTGATGGGCCAAGTGGGGATACCTGGGCTGCGGGGAATTGATTCTTGTGAAATCGAGCGTTGACTGTGTCGTGAGAGGTGTGTCGAAGATGAGTTTGTTGGTGTTTTGGGTTGCTTCGATTGAAGCTTGTATGAATCAACGCGAGTCGCCATTGTTAGTGAGTTTTGATAATTCACTAGGTAAAGTTGGGGGTTCGCGCGGGGAGGGAGGTTCGGATCAAGTTCCGTGATTTTTGAAAATTTATGAGTAGTTTTCTATGAATTGGAACAAGGCAAATAATTTTGAAGCTAAGTGTTCATACTCATCTTGAATCAGGAGCGAATACATCCCACCCCATTCGATATATACAAACATGGTCTCCCCCAACGGAGTCGGAAAATCCGTTCTTGTGCAACGGAAATTCCGCACATGACGGAACCTCGCCGAGGCAAAAGGGGTCAACTCATAACCGACCTCATCCCACCACACAACTTCTCAGCCCTACAAGCCAGCTGACGAGAACGGTCCCAAGCAAACATCAACTGATCCACGACTTACATAATATTCCTAGCGAGGTTACACGGAATCGTCATTTAGAACGAGAGATCATGCTACGACTCGACGACAAAGTGGTTCTCATCACTGGTCTCGGACAGACCCAGGCCGAAAGTGAGCTTTTAGGAATAGGGGCTGCGATTGCGGTACTGTTCGCAAGACAGGGTGCCAAGATTTTTGGTGGGAATAGGAGCTTGGGCTCAGCGACCGTGACAAAAAACAAGATCGAAAGTCAAGGAGGCATTTGTGATGTCATGGAGACGGATGTGATATCTTCAGAGTCAGTAAAGTCCCTGGTTGATGCATGTATGAAGAAACACGGTCGGATTGATATCTTGGTCAACAATGTTGGACGATCGGAGCCTGGTTGTCCGGCAACGATGTCGGAGGAGGTGTGGGATTCTCAGGTCGAGCTGAATCTGAAGAGTGTCTATTTGTTGTGTCACCATGTGTTACCGATCATGGAGGCGCAGGGCAGCGGAGCGGTGGTCAGCATTGCGAGTATTGCAGGCATGAGATATATTGGAAAGCCTCAGGTTGGATACTCGGCAACCAAGGCGGCAATTATGCAGTTTGTGAAGGCCACGGCAGTGATCTACGCCGAGAAAGGAGTCAGATTAAACACCGTGGTGCCAGGGCTTATGGATACACCTTACACCAAGGCGATGGTCGGCAGGTATGCCAAGGATGGTGGAAGTGAAGAGTTCATGAAAATGAGGCATCAGCAAGTCCCAATGGCAAAAATGGGCGACGCATGGGATGTGGCAAATGCGGCTTTGTTCTTGTGCTCTGATGAGGCGAAGTATATCACGGGACAGAAGATTGTCGTGGACGGTGGTATCACCTCGTCGACTGGGAGACCACCAAAATTGTAAACACCAAAATTGTAAAGCGCTCTTGTTTGAAATGAGGAAAATATAGGAGTAAATCTCGAGAGAGAAAAGTCTGAATTAAGTTTTGAAGAAAGGAAGCAGGCTAATCGGGATCCAAACACAACTTCTTTAAAAGATCTTCTTGATACCTTAGTCATTCTAACCAATATTTCTTTGTCACGGGGATTCTTACTTCAACCCTGCATGCTACGTCGAGACCATGTTACTTTTTTTTTTTTGAGATATGCACGGGTATGGAAAGGGCACGGTGTGGAAAATGGTCTGATTAGATTTGGATAGAAATTCGCATTGATATGACTTCTTTAGCGTCTTCATAGTTGGGACGAGAATTACTCCCGCGTGTATTGGTCCCATCGGTCGAGAAACATCTCTATGAAGATCAGTTCAAGGTCAGCACGGTCATCTACTCTCCTTTTGTTTCGCTGCGCCCCGCTTTCGGCTAGTTCGTCCTCAAGAGCATCAGCTTCTTCCGTGTGCAAGTTAGGTCTGTCTGCGAGCAGAGCAGCTCCTAGACCATTACCGAGGTGGAAAAAGGGACTATTAATCAGCTCTGGGCCGACACCTTGGCCGTAGTGAAAGTTTCTCACGTCTTTCCAAGAAATTGGTAGACGCAGAATATTGAACTTCTTTCGGCATAAAGGACAGTTGTTTTGGCCAAATTCTCCGAACGATTGCTCGATACAAGAGAGGTGGTACGTGTGCCCACAAGGTAGCCTACAGACTCTGCCTTCGTGAAGCTCGCTTCGGCAGATGGGACAGGGATCTTCTTTTGGGATTGTAGAGTTGTCGACCGCAGCAAATAACTCAGTGTTCCATCCAGGGGCCAACAAGTGAGTTCTGCTTTCGAGTGGAATATTCAATTGACCTTCGCGGAAGTGCAACAGGGCAAAGTCCTGATACCATTTTCTTTCACGATCAATTGCCCTTCGACGCCGCTCGACTCGCTCAAGATCGGAGTCCAGTACCTGTTGCCAGAAACCAGGTCTTGCTGGCTCGGCGACTAGCTGGTCTGCTTCTAGAGTTTGGCGCTCGAGGTAGCCAGCATGTCGTGCTTTGACCACTGCGTGAGGAATCTTGAAGGAGTTAATGACTTCTCCCCATAAAATTCTTCTGTCCTTGATCGCTGATTCTGTCAACTTACCGACTGGTTCGATGCCCACTATGAGCTTTGGTAGATTTTCATCGCAGTGATCGCATTCTTTCATCTGATAATGAAGCTCTGTTGGTGCATCTTTGGGCATTGTAGTATCTAGCATGACTCGAGTGATGTCGATGCTGGGAATGATTGCTGACTCCGGTGGTACGGATGGCAACCCTTCTTGCTCACCGGATATCCAGATGCAATTTTCGCTGTGACCACACCCGTGGTAGAATGAGACTCGATGCATGATTGCCATGGTCAAGAGAGTTTCTGAATGGCTTGTTGGTATTGAGTAAATTCTGGAGTGTGCGATGAATGTGCGTGGAGTTTGATGGTTGATTGACAATGGCATTGTGATAGATTTTATATAAATCTCTTTGTATTTGTTCACACAATGTATTATATGCTTTGATGAACAGCTTCTTTGAAGAATTCAGCAGTACTGGTGAAGGCTTTTGTTCTATTGTTCTAAACTGTCAAGTATCACGGGAAAACCGCCAACCTTTCTTGCTTCACTTGTTACTTTCCAGGACAATTGCATCAGACAGATTCAAAATCTCCACGGCACTTTCGCTGCAATGTTTGCCCAAGAGGTAGCAGATGTTTCAGGGGCAACACAGAGTTTCCGATCGAATTCGTTTATTGTTACTGTCTGTGCGAAGGCTAAGAAATAGGAAGCAAATATCAAAAAGGACTGAATCTTGAGTTTGTGGAAAGCTATGAAGTATTGGATTAAGGATAACAACTTGATGTCTTAGTGAAGCTGTATCAGCGTCTTGCTGCAGCTGGAATAATATACACATAACAATTCCTCAACGAGCCTATTATCTACTATCAGCCTTACGCGACCCTCAATTGACCGTTCTGATTAGATATTGGAAATGCGGCGCTGCTTAGCTGTGGTTATGCAAGATCTTACATAGAGGTTGGGGCAGATATGAAGATTGCTGGATTTGATTTCATGGTTTAGTGCAGAATCCTCCATGGCTTCAGGTAACGGCAGTATGCGTTCAAGTAATCTAGACAATCATAGTTAACCCATATTTCAATATTTTTAACGCTCAAGTGTTCTAAGGACCAGCCTTCTGAGCAGCGAGGCTGAAGGTATTTCATTCACTACAATAACTAGAACACCAACAAATGAAGCGACTAATTCTTCACGAGACCTACCGCTTTTGCATCCTCACACTCATTGACATCCATATAAAATGTCGCTCCGAATTTCTCCAGGTTAGAGCAATGTACCTCCATACTGGTTGTTACTGGAAGGTTGTTGTATTCCTTCCATTGTTCTTGTGTTGGTTTGAAAACCCATACGCCACCCAACGCTGGCCACCCCCAGATAGTGGGCAGTGCCTCTTTAAGTATCGGCTTGTTAATGATTACTTCACGCATCGCTTTGTCCGCCATATCCACTCTAGGAACGGGAGTTAATTTGTCTTCCATAGGGTGCAAGGTGTGAACGTTTATGAAAGAAGAATTGTGTCGCAAAACTGAGTTCGTGATGGTGGTGTCGTAGGAGAGGCAGATGAATTTGGCGACTCGTGATTGGATATTTATAGGTTGGTGATTGCAGCAATCTTGGCTAATTGTTGGTGCCTAGAATAATGCAGCAGCTTGAAGATCGAAAGCTGATTAGATCGATGGGCGAAAGAATCAGCACTGCTGCGAACCTATGCCGATGAAGTGACAGAAGTCGGGCGAGCTCTGGTCTTATAAGTTCGCCTGCCTAGCAGATGTGATCTACCTCCTTACGTTGCTTCTGCCTATCCTGAGTCATGGCGAGCGCGGCTAAATGCTGTCTCATGATATCTGGGTGTTCAACACGTAGCGCTTCGCAAATCTTAATAATGTAACTTTATCTTGTAGCTAATCACGGTTTTGATCCCTTAAAGTTGGCCAAAGGGATATTTTTATCACTGGTTTCGGCGACACGTGCGCTACCGGCCCCTCTAAAAGCCCCTGTAAGCTTAGCGAGCATTGCCGATTTTGGCTCCAACTGATCTGAAATAGCTTCATAATGAACAACCGCATGTCCTTCATTCTTGTATCGCCCTTAGTCTGTAGAAGATTAAGGTTCAGATGATGTGCTCATTTTGCTAGCAAGGAGACTATTCATAGTAACGCGAGCCTAGAAGACCCAGGAATCACGTGGTCAGCTTCTAGGTAGTGCTAGAGCAGTTTTGAGGATATAAAACCCAGGCTCCGTCTGTAGTAGTTCTACAAGATCTTTCGCCTGCGCCACTCCAGTTCTTACTGTATCTGGCCTCGAAACGCAGAGACAGGCTGGGGTATGCTCGCTAAATAGGCGTGCACTGCAGAATTTCACATTTGACCCCTCACCTGGCTCACGCAAGATGCCATAGTTTTCGGGCGAGCAATTAACTACGAAGGTATTCTTTCAAACACTAGCTTTTAGATGGCAATCTTACGAATCTTGCCCTTCCTAGGTTGCCACAAAGAAATTATAGAGGCTGCAAAGGTCCGTGGTAGTGATTTAAAGTTGTCTACAATACACTAGCAGAACATAGATATTGCGTTCTAATTCGATCAAGACTATTGATTGGGACTCATAGTGACTACAGACATGGTACGATTCTAGGAGATGGCCAATAAATATCTTTGCATTATTCATCGTTGGACCCGGGAATCGTGATTCACTATCTTTTTACTCTCCTAGGTATATCTTTACATTGTTGGATCAGCATGTTCATCATCTACAACCATGGCGTGCTTACATCAAGTTTCATTCTATCACGAGTGCGGTCACACCGATGACCGTGTCTGGTTGAGACCAAGAATGGAGGCTACTGAACTCGATTCCGATGTTTTGCCTCAAGTCGACTGCGTGTGCGCGGTTGACGAAACAGACGATACTTTTTCAGGGAACGGAGTAGAGCTTCATTACCAAAGAAAGTCATGTTGCTACTGCGATGGTAGTGTTGACTTGAGACTCCCGCCTGTCGGTCCTGCGAAACTAGACGATGCTACCTTACATAGCCGTCGTATTCTGTAGGGTTTATTAGCCGACTCGTTCAAGGCGGCACAGTCACGTCAAAAGAAGACTATTCTGCAATGGCTGTGCTCATCAAGGAGCGTGTCATTGCAAACCTGGAGTTACAGAAATTTCACGAGCAAGAACTAGCAATGCTAGACTCTGATCGAAAAAGACTTCAACTTCAAAAGTTAACAGAGGAAGATGCTACGAAGACTGTTCATATCCAAAGAATACTTTCACAGAACTGGGATTTGCGCAAAGATCACTGGGAGAAATTAACAAAGCTAGTCAAAGATCGATACCAATTGCACCTTCAGAAACAGGCAGCTGACCACAAAAACAAATGGTACAACGACTTCTCTCTCCTTCACTATCAGGAGCTTCAGCAAGGTGTGGGACCGGAGAGACGATGGCACTGCTACTCCACTGGCTGGGACACCGATCTCTTCGCTGCCATCGATCTGCCGTCTAATTATGAAGACGAATGTTCGATTTGTACCGACACACTGCGTACGGGGAAAGTGCGAAAGCTTCCATGCGACCATATTTTCCACTTGCCTTGCATCAAGACCTGGCTCGAGAAGCATGATCAATGCCCCCACTGCCGGAGACAGTACAAGATCTTGCGTCCACCTAAATGGGGGCATCGTGGTTATGTTGGATACTCCGAGCTCAAATATGCTCTGAAAGATGCACTTAAAAATGCCATTCGTTAGCGCCATTCTCGGTACTACACGGTATTCCAAATGCTGAAGCCTGTCTTCCTTGTCTAGAACTGTGGTTGGCCTGTAGAATTTCCTGCAGTGGTGTTTCGGCACGTTGAGAAGCATGGTATGAAACCTAGATGCTAGCTATCTTCATACGAAGTACTTGAGAGATAATCAAAACATGCTTGTTCCTATTGAAACTAATACATGGTTAACATTTGGTCATATCTCAGCTTTGTTTGTACGGCTGATTATTTGTGGGCCCGATAAGCTTTCAAACCCTGCTACAAGATATCTCTGCTCGCGACGAGTGAATTAGAAAGCCCCTTTTTTGTCGAGTCTCTCTCTCGGTTTTTGCTCTCTGCGATATGTTGCAATGACATATAAAATACTATGTGCCCATTCCTTTGGTTTCTCATGTGCCCAATGCTCGGCCGCAGAAGCATTTCAGCAATGATTCGGAGAGGGCCTACATGTGACAACTCGCAAGCTGCCAAAGCGTGATATAATGATGACGTAGAAACAGAGCAGATCTTTGGGCGGCATGAATGAGCTTCGTTTCAGGGTCCATGCGCTAGAATCGATGGAGCTATGCCCAGTGGCTGAGATCTCGCTAGCCAGTCTTACAGTAAGCCCCTGTCGAGCTGATCCCACCTGCATTTGACCCCGCAGCGAAGCCGCGAAGCCATGATTCAAGATGGGTCAAGCCCCTGCGTATGGATCGATGCGGCGATTTTCCTCCCAATCAAACATTCTTGATACATGCTAGAGCATGCATGGCGAAAGCTTGGAATAGAAGCATCTGAGCTTGATTTAAACCAAGGAAGCTTGTTTTGTGTATAAATACACTCCACCTCTTCGACCCCTCTTCTCTTTCACTTCCACATCATTTCGACACTCCACAAGTACTTTCAACTTCAAAGCTTCCCGATACAACAATCACACAGAAATTTCACAGATCAATCCTTCAAATCAATCAAAATGGTTTTCGGCTGGGGTAAGCATAGTCTATAGAGCTGCCAACCCTACGAGAGGTGTCTGACATATTCAATCCAGGAGAATCTGAGAATGCCTACCAACAGGCCCAAAGCGGTGACGTCAATCAATCCAGCTTCAGTCACGAAGCTCTAGCTGGCGCAGCTTCCTTTGGTGCCTTCAAGGTCTTCGAGGACCGTCAGCGTGCAGAGGGTACGTACTCAATTTCATCTCCTTCCTTTCCACCAGCAGTGCCAACCACAAGGCTTCCAGAGAACAACTTGCTGATATCTACCAGGCAAGCCTGTCTCCCATCAATTCGCGAAGGAGCTCCTCGTCGGACTCGTCGGCGGTGAAGTCGATAAGCTGGCTGAGACGAAGGGCATGGACTGGGTCGACAAGGAGAAGGCCAAACATCACGCCAAGGAACAAGTTCAGAATATGTATGATCAGCAGTATGGAGGAAATGATCAATATGATCCGTGAGTACATTGGGCGATCGAAGTATTGAACTTAGCTGACGGCTGCTACCAGCAACCAACAAGATGCCAACCAAGCTCTCAACAACTATTAAATAGTTACTGGGGCACACCATCTTCGATACTTGGGCTCGAGCGCCATAGTGAAATTGAACGGCATGGTTGCGAAGCTCTGCTGAGCAGATAAGAATGCCAAACGCTGAGTGGCAAGCATGGAAGTATTGCAGATAACATAAAAAAAATCAATGGTTTTTACATCACGATGTATTCCACATACTCGTTCACATCGTCGTGTGCACATTCGTCATCTTTTCCAATAACCCAGTGAAGAACTCTTTTCTACATTCTAGGATGTCTCGTGCATTTGAGTTTTTTAGGCTGAAGGGTCAAAATATTTAGCAAGTGCAATATTAATCGAACATCCACACTACCTGCCCTCGCTCGACGGCTTGTATGTCCCACAGTATTCAGTTGCAATATCAAAAGAGCCCAGCCTATATTTCGTTGCTGGTGGTCCTTAGAACATCCCAGTCTCTGCGTCGTAACCACTTTCGAGATTCTATTATCTTTGAGAAGAGCTATCTCGAGCTTATGACGGATGTTCTCGGTCCACTGATCGTAGAAACGTCGGAGGTACTCGTGAAAATTGATATGAACAAAGTCAACAGTTTGATTGTAATTTTTAACTCTGATTTGATGCCTGCAAGCTTGTCTGATTTCGTCCACGCTGTTGTTCGGTATCTTCTCTGGCATTGACCTAGAAAATGAGAGTGCCATTTGTACAATGTAAGAGTGGGTAGCCGAATACCGTTTCTGCAGCCTTGAATTAAGCAGTATACCATAGCTGAAAGAGCAATTAGGAAAGGCTTTCTTAACCTTGCTCTTGCCTTCACAGTACAGAGTCAATTACATGCAGAAAACAATAGAACACTCTCTTAGATTTAGGCGATTTGAATAGCATGCCCTTTGTACCTTTTAACAAACCATAATGCACAATCAGCTATCCGGAACAAAGTCTGTCAAACTTTTGCCTTCTGAAGCACAACAAGCAACTGCGCGAACGTTTTCACTGCACTCTGGGTCTTTCCTTCCTTCTCCCATACCTGCTCTTGACCCTCCTTCAGTTCGCCCTTCGTCTGTGCTAACTCCATGCTTTCTCCAAGAGGTAGTTCCACACTACCGACCACCTCCCCACCTCTTAACCCCTGCCAGACCTCCTTCAGCGCGGCCGCCGCCTTCCCACCCCCTCGCCCTCCATAACTCACAATCACTACCGGCTTGCCAGCCCATTCATGGAACAGGTGATCCAATGCCACCTTCAAAACCCCAGGAAAACTCCAATTGTATTGAGGTGTAACAAAGACGAAGCCATCAAATTCTGCTATTTTCTGAGACCATGCGTCGATTTGCGCGTCTCCGTAAGCCCCCTTTGGGACAGGGACACCTGGAGAAGTGACCTTTGCTGGGATACGAGAGCCTGATGGTGAAAGTGGAAGTGGGTAGTCGGCGAGATCAACTGTCTCGAGAACGGCGGTTGGAGGTATGGTGGGAGCGAGGACAGATCTCACCCATGCAGCGACTGGCGGACTCACGCGAGGGCTTCTAGTTGACCCTACGACGAGAGCGATTTTGAGTTTAGGGACTGCCATCTTGATTTGCGGGCTGAAGTGTAGCAAACTTTTCAAATTCAATGAAAAGTGGGGTTTGAAGATTTTGAACTGTTGTGCGACTTTGTTTCTTTATAGAAGGGATAGATAAGAGGATATTGTGGATGGGAGGAAAGGCGTTATATCTGGAGTCTTTGACGAAATGGGCTATCCTCTTCTGGGATTGGCGCTATATCGGTACTGCATATGCTCCGCCAACCCCCACTTAAAAGTATGTCGAAAGTTTAGAAGCGAGAAAGCAAAAAGGAGATTCGGTGTTTTAATAGCGAACAGGCATTTTGATAATGTTAACGTTCAGATTTCAATGGTATAACATCTCTTACTCTAAGTCCAAGATTTTAGGGACGAAAATTAAGCATGGGAACAATATGATGTGTGTGGGAATAAGTAATCGAAATTCCACCAAGACTTGAAAAGAGCTGGAGGTACGATTCGGTGTCTATCAATAATTAGGGGAGAGTTCCTTCTCTATCTCAATTATGATGGGATATCTTCTTTATCTGAAGTTACACAATTAAAGGAAATTTTGAATGCAATTACCTCTTATATATTCGGCAGTCATGGAAGATTTCACGCATGTTAAAATATTGCCTTTCACTTGATTCTTTTCCCAGGTTCTCAACGTTGTTGAAAAGTGGTCGTGATTAACATCTCCACTGCAATCATAATATTATGTTCTTGATAAGAAAGATGTCAAACGCAGGTCAAATGAATTTCCCCACATACTCTGAATCCTAAATATGAAATTCCAGAAGACTTCAAATAAATGCATCTCCGCAGCATTAAGTAATGAAGTGATTGGAGAAGAAGTTACAAACATTAAATTCTAAGTAGACTTGGGGAACCTAACGTGAATACTTTATCCTTACATGCAAGATACAAGTGCTACACTGATTCAATCCTTGTTAATGGTGAAGATTCAATCTATAAATGCTTTTGAATACCATTTTAGCCAGCACAATATTCATATTCAAATAGCAGAAAGGCCCTGATTCAAGACCTTCTTAAGCCTTCCTAGCCGTCTATAAATGCCTGGCTTCTATCTTCCTTTCTAGCTTTCTATTCTCGACATCAACTCCTTTCAACCAGATCCAAACTCACACCAGAATCCAATCAAAACACAACAATACTCAGCACCAATCAGTAAAATACAGCGGAACAGGCCCAGAGGTCAAAATGACACGATTGTGTAGTAGCTGCATGTGCAGCAAGTATACCGCTTATTGCCACACTTGCGGTAGGGACACCGTGGACGCAAGAGAATATGCGAGTCCAAGAGTCAAGCCCTGGCTTGATACCATGGATCCCGGAAGTAGGGCTTCATTGCCGCCTTCGCCCTACAATTCACCAACTGAACGGCGAAGACAAGGCCAAGGGGATAGGGGATGTCACTATCCACACATGTGGTAGAGAATAGGGCACAGACGAGTGGTGGTGGTGTTAGAGAGTATTGGGCGTGGAAAATAAAGATAGCGCAATCGGTGAAGATGTTGGGATGTATTATGCATGGCTTTGGAAAGGAAAAGAGTGGCATCGGCGGCAAGGAAATGTTGGGTTGAGAGATAAGGTAGTGTAAGAGATGTAACATTAGAGTAGGAAGATATACCTTATGCCTGGCTTTAGATAGCAAAGTATAACCTTTCTATCACGCAAGATGTTGTTTATAACACAAGTTGACCAAGACGCACTGATACAAAGATAGAGGAGAGAACTGTGGGCACGTATAATCCTGCATCGCAAAGAATACGAGATAAGTATGAGTCTATTATCAGCTTGATTCATTCCTATCTGCCCAAATCCGAGGAGAACTATTTATATCTTCAAGATGTACAAATGCTTAATACCAAGGCTGACGAGAATATGTCAACTCGTGCATATCAATGTCAAAACGAAAATCATTCTGGCTCCTACTAATCGTAGTCTATATCTGGACCCTAGGGATTGATTCCATCGTATCGGATCTTACATCTGACAACTTGTCGTCCACGATCCCTCCCGGTTTTTATCACAGTCACGGTACTACCACGCGCTATTTAGTACGTGTTGTGGACTGTGATGAGGGCCGGATCTTCGTTAAACTTAAGCCGGTGTCATGACTTGTACCACTGCCGATAAGATCGTGCCAACTGGATCGTCTCCTAACCTTTCGGGATGGAGTATAGCTGTCGCTAAGTTGGTCTTCTTTCCCTGAGGTCATTCTTGAGGTGGTAGCTGGAATTGGCTCATAAGAAGCGGCGGTCGGCATCATGCAAATTGAAGTGGATGACATAATGAGGAACCGGATGAGCGTCTCCTGGCATTCTTGTGATTGACATTCTGTCTCTTTATAGTCTGCGCGTATCTCGCGGGATAGATCTATCTCATAGTCCTTCAAGACTTCGAATATTCCAGGGTGGTTCCGAAACAGCGTTAAGTTCCAAACTCTTTCTTTGTCAGTTAAGTAATCGACATTAGCACCGTTTTCGAGAAACACTCGGAGCATTTCCGGGCTCTCATTTAGCATGCAATGTTCCAAGAATGATACCTTATTTTTCACCGTGATTCCATTGGCGGCATTGTGGTTGAGAAGAATCTGTTCCGCCATTTTCAATCGCTCTATGTCCGTCGGACCATATATAAGCCTGTTGTCAAGTATAACGGCCAAGGTTACAACAAACTTATTAAAGTCATCGATATCTTCTCCCTATATTGAAAGGTATACTCCGCCTATGAATGTAGATACTCCGGTTAAATAAGTACGATTAGATAATAGCGTAAATAATAATTAAATTAAATTAAATTAATATTTATTAATTATAATTTAATTATAAATTATAATTATTACGTATAAAGCGGAAGCTAAATTTATTCGGGTAAAGATCCCGCCTTAAGCGACTCGCTAAGCAAGGGTCCGTGCTTTCCGACCATCGCTACTTCTAGTAAAATATCTTTGTTGGCATAAGTTAGCATAGACGGAAGTCACGTGGGTAGTTAAGCGAGCGGGCTAGCCGTATTGGGATTAGTGTGGGCGAGCGCAAAAGGAGTATATCTTCAAGCTCCTTTCCCCCCCCTAGCTAGACTTGTTCCTTAGACATCAACAATAGAAGTAAACCTACCCTTACTTCTGGTGTTTCGGGCCGTATCACATGTGATCCGGTATCCTTAGTATGGATACCAATAATCTTATTTTTTAAATTACTTCAAGTATTTTAAAATAATATATTTTATCGATTTAATTAAATTAATTATAATTAACTCGATTAAATAATTATAATTATAATTATAATTTTCAAAAAAATCGTTAATTATAATTTAATTATAATTTAATTATTAATTATAATTTAATTATTAATTATAATTTAATTATTAATTATAATTTAATTATTAATTATAATTTAATTATTAATTATAATTTAATTATTAATTATAATTATAATTAATTAATATGATTATTTTTGGTCACACTGTTAGATGATGACCCTTTTTGCATATAATGCATAACGTTCATCATTCGCTGTGCAGGATTGCTCAGTTTGGGCACGAAGTTCGGAGAAAAGCTATTGGGACAAGTGCAGGCGCTTCACGGAGATGTTCTTCGATTGACAAGAGCAGTTCAGCACCGACAGCCAGATACAAGAATAATTCATGTTCACGAGTGGAAATTAGAACGTAGAAAGATGAGGCTGATAGCGGCAAACCATTCCGGGCAAGAAGCACACGAATTTCAGGTTTCTGGAGTAGCCACCACACGTATCCAGAAACTCGAGACAGCTTGAGCGGGATTTCAGTCGTGGTGTAGTATTTGTTGATGAAAGTATTTTTGCCAAGCTGCAGTAAATATGGACGAGAAGATTTTTTGGCAAGTAATTCGAAAGACTTAGCATAGTAAAGCACATCCGATCGACCAGGATTAATTGATTCGCTTGGATCAACACAACCTTGATGCAGAAGTAGTTCGTAGCCTCGGTTCTGTTACCCCATCTGGAAGATAAGTCCTTGCAAATTCCTTAACAGTCTGGTGAAGGAATTGGACGACTCGGTCGGCATCTGAAGCGTTGCCAGGTACAATTTCCAAAAGGCCTCCACTTCGGCTCGCGAGGCGCCTTACCATGGCGGTAAAACCAAGAGGGGATTTGTAGCTATCTGAGTGATCTCCACTGTTATCGTTTGCATTTGACAGGCTCATAGACTGAAGCAGAGCCGCTTCATCAAAAGACACTAGCGTCTCGTCACCTCGACGCCCTAACAATCCTGACAGGAGACTCGTTTCAATGATCCTCATAAGTTGACCGAGGGTCAAGGGAGTTCGACTACATAGAATGACCTGCAACATTGCAAATCCTTCTAGCAGATACGTAGGCTCAATTCTGGTCATCGTCCGAGCATACAAATCTTTGAGCTCTTCTGGCATCTGGTTGACGACTTGCTCTAGCCTGGGGATAGGGGTGTCATCTTGCAACCCCTTTGAAAGCTCGTTGATCACTATCCGGACCCAAACGAAGACGCCAAGAGCTTTTGCCGCGACTCGATTTGCGATTGCTCGAAGTTGCTTGGAAGAAGAGTCTCGTTCTTGACGGTCGAGAGAGCCCTCCAATCTGCTCTGCGAATAGGCTAAGATATCGTGGTATGTGTGTAGATGAACCTCGATACCGAGGCACTGTCCGAAATGGGTTTTGAAGATTGGCCATGGTCGACTTGCCAAACAAATCTTTATAGCAACTGATGGATTCTATTACGGTGGTCACGTGCCTTAGCTTCGGGCTAGCACCTACCTTATTTACAGCTCCCCAACCTCCTCTCTTCTATAAACTAGACACACTAAACAATATAGAATCCATACTTACACTCTCAAGCTAAGACCTTGTCGAGTTACAGTGAGGACTGTTATAGATTCGATGTAGATACCAGCTCTTCGACGAAGCGCACCAATTCCTTATTATCACCCTCATGTTCATCCAAAGCGTCCAAAAATAAGCACATCTTCAATGGATAATCTTGCTGTCTCGCAATTGCAAAGAAGCACTCTTTCAGGGACTCGAGGTCCCAGGCTAGTGATCCCGACCTCTGCTGCTGAGCTAAGCGTTTGAAAGGGGGTTCGAAATAAGATAATAGAGCTGGATGTTTACCAAGGATTTGAAATAGTAATTCCCGAAGCATGCTGACGTATTTCTTTAAAAAGGGAAGTTTATAGCTAATTATCGAAAGATTATAAAGTGAAAAACTTTTATTACTTTATTAAATTTATATAAATTTCTACTCGAAATTTACTATATAATTTTCGAATTACTTTTAATTTAGAAAAGTTTTATTACTCGAAAAAAATTTTAAATTATTTAATTACAAATTATAAAAATTCTTAAATAAATTTTTACTAAAATAATATTTATTTTTTTATAATAGAAATTATTTTAATTTTCTCGAATATAAAGAATTTAATATTATTTCAAAAATATATTAATAATATTTTTATAACTTTTTATTTTATATATATTAAAAAATAAAATTTTATAAATTTTTTATATTAAATAATAATAATATTATTATTATAAATATTAAAGAAAATAATATTATCGAAATAAATATTATTTTTTAATTTTAATTAAAAGAATTAATTTAATTATTAAATAATTTATTATTTAAAATTTATATTTTATAAAATTTATTATTAAAAAATATTAATATTTATATATTTTATAAAATTATTATTAAAAGTATTATAATTTTATAATAATTACTTAGTATAATATAAGTTAATTATTATTTACTAAAGTTCCCCTCGCGATTACGTAATAGAAGTTAGAGGAAGAAGTAGAAATTCTCTTATTTATTTCGCGTTATCGTATAAGTTATATTTATAATCGAAAATCCGATAATTTAATTAGTAAATATTTTTCGTAATTAGTGTGACGGATCGTTCTACTGAACTAGCCAATCGGGTTCTGGGTTGACGACTTACTTCTTGTACCAAGATATAAGTCGCTAGATAAGGGTCGATATGTCACTCAAATGTATTCTGAACAAGTAGTCACCAGTAATAGGGTTCTATTACTATCTTGAGTTGAGCACAAGGCTCCTATCTATTTGGGCGGCATGCCCTGCCTATATAGTCCCTTGTGCAGACGGGACCCCAAGGACCCCGTGGGACCCTTAGGACCTCCCAGGACCCCCAGGACCCTTTCCGAAGGGTCCTCAGGTCCCGCACGTGACCTAGGGTCTCCTTCCAGGCCTCGCCTGTTGAGCCTATGGTCCACTGGTAACACGTGAGTCGTGACACTATCCCCCATCCCTCCTAGCGTGGTCCCCACGCTTAACTATGGTAAGGAAATAATCTCACGAGGGGCTACGCCCTCTATCATGAATATCGGTCATCGCAAACGCAAAAAAGCCATCCGTCTTGCCGTTTCCATTGAAAATTCTCCTGATTCGTTCGAAATGCAACCCTGCTCTTCTTGTACCACCTCAAGCCGTAAATGCGTCTTTAATCGCTCCAAGGCCGATCGCTATTCCGAGTGTGTTAGGAAACGCCGTTCCTGTGATGGGCTCAGTGATGGTTGGGAGAAGAACGTCCCGTTTAAGAAGTAGTGGGAGTCTATTGCTTCCCAAAAACGAAAACTTTAATTGGAAGAGGAGGAGGCCATGGCGAAAATTCTCCGCCTTCGCAAGCAACAGCGAATGCTGGAGCAGCGCGAACATGAGATGGCCAAGCGTGGTCTCCGCTTCCTGGATGAGTTGGATGCCGTAAAGGAGAAGGAGAGGAAAGAGGCGGAGGAACGCGAACGCGCTACTGCGGCCACTCCCTCGACCGTGGGCTTCCGCGAGATCGACCTGTCTGCCTTAAACGACGCGTTCGTCCCTGACTTCGGCGAAACTTGGCTAGCAAGTTCCTCGACCCTCGTAAGTGTTCTTCCGGTTCCCATGTGTCGTCTTCTTTTGAGTGTCCCTTTTATCGTACCTTGTACAATAGCTGACCGTCTTCTCCTATAGCCTGTTCCATGATGTCGAGTACCTCGTACTCCACCGTCTCGTTCTCTTTCGATAAGTCCGACGCAATAGTCGATGCATTTAGCGATGCTGGCTCCAGTAATAATATATGAAATACTAAGTTAATTTTCATATTGTTTGGTAGTTTAAATCGATAATTAACTTCTTCAATTTTCTCTTCGATCTTAAATAATCCAATTTTCTTATAGTTCAATTTGTTTAATAGTCTCGTTGTTTTGATATTTCGTCGAAAAAAATAAACTTTATCCCCCTTTTTAAAACGAGGTCCCTCGAGTCTATGCTAATTATAATAATGCGCGGATCTCTCGGCGTAGAATTGAATATTAAATAATAATTATTTATATAATCTCTTAATTTAATTCGCATTTACTTTTGCGTAGTGCGCATTTCGTTCTATTAATTTTAGTTCTTTATATATAATAGAGCAAAAGCTATAGTTAGCTTCGAATAGTAAGACTTTAGTTATTTTTATAATTGTACTATTATATACGAACTATGCTATTAGTAGTAGTACTACCTAATTAGTTTGCTAGTAGTTTATATAGTAATGCAAATACTATTTTAAAACTTGGTTAATTTATTTCGTTTATTCGTTCGTTTGTAAATGGAATAATATTAAAAGCTTATAGTGTATTCCTAGTAATACGATTAGCGATTTCCAAAAAGTTAATATAAAAAGTTTATTTTTATTTATAATAAACTTTTCTAAAATATTATAGTTTGTAATAATAATATATAATATCGTATTTGCTAATTACTTTATTATTAAAATTTCGAAATATAATACGAAGTATGCAAACTTTATTAATTTATTTACGATAATTAGTATTATATTATATATAACTTTTATTAATGGATTTTATAAGCTTGGTAGCTTAATAATAAAATCTATTATTATAATTTACTAGCTCGTTATAAGTGCTTCGTTTAGTTATAGTAATTTATAAAATTTATACCTTTTTAACTTTATTATTTTACATATATAATATTCCTAAATAACTATTTCTATTATTTTTCTTAAGCTTAGGAAGTAGTAATCTTTATTAATTCGTTTTATTATTTTCAATACTTTTTAATATTTATATATTAAAGTTACATGGATTTAATAAACGAATTTTCTTTTTAATACTTTTGGCAAATATATTAATTTTTTGAATAATAATAATTTTTATTAAATTTGAAAAAAGTAATAAGTTTTAAAGTTTCCTATAATTCGTATTGCTATACTATCTTCTTCGTAAGCTCTTCGAATCTTATCCTCGATTTTATTATCTTCAACTTATAGTATTAATGCAATCGTTTTTCTTTTTAATATTAACTTATACTTAAAGTTTCGTAAAATAGCTTTTTTATAAAAAACTATTTCTTTTTTGTAATTTGCTTATCGATTAAATATATTAGTTTATTTATTTTTTAACTCTTTATAATATATAATTACAAAATCGTATTTAAATAAAAACTTCGATTATTAAGTTTATTTTCTTATTAATTATTTAGTTATTATAAAGTATATTAGATTTTAATAATTTGAATATATAACTATTTAGTATTTAGTGCTTTCGAAGTAATATCTCCATTCCTTTATAGCTTTAATAATAGCTAGTAGCTCTTTATTATAAATCTCGTAGTTTAGCTCGATTAGTAAGAACTTCTTCGAAAAAAAAGCGATTAGTCGTAACTTTCTATTCTCGTTCGGTTAACTATAAACTACTTTTATAGCTACGTTTAATATATTTATTTCCACGATCTTTAGCTATTTCGAATTGTATATTACTATAACTTTACTTTTTTAAAACTTCGATTTGAGTTTCTCAAATACTAATTTCTATTTCTTTCCAAAGTTTTATTTTATATTTTTTTTCATTAAATTAATAAATAATATAGCGATTTTTAAATAGTCTCGAATTAAACTTCGATAAAAATTGCAAAACTTTAAAAAATTTTATATTTTTTTAATTTTTGTAAAAGTAAGCTAGTTTTTAATTATTTTATATTTAAATAATTCCATTAATACTTTGTATTAATCGATTACAAATCCTAGGAATTTTATTTATTTTTAATGGAAATATATTTTCTCGATTACTATTTTTAAATTAGCTAATCGTAGCTTTTTCAAAATATATTTCACATTTTTAATATATTATACTTCGTTCTTCGAGTATATTAAAATATTATTTAAATATATTATTACGAAATTATTAAATTACTTTTATAATATATTATTAATTAACGCTTGGAAAATAGTAAGTATATTAATTAAGCTAAATAGTATAATATAATATTCGAAATATTCGTATTTAATTCTAAATACTATTTTCCATTTATTACTTTTTTTAATCTTTATTAAAAAGTAAGCGTTTCTTAAATTAATTTTAATAAACTATTAAGTTTTATGCAATTTATCTTTTAAATCCGAAATAAAAAATAGTATATAACGATTTTTAATAGTAATATTATTTAACTATTAATAATTTATATATAATTATAGTTTTCTATTTTTTTTAGGAATGAAAAATATCGGATATTTTACTAATAATTTCGAAAGTCGTATATAGTCTTTACGAAGCTTTGTTTTAATATACTTCTAAAGTATTTGTTTTTCATTTTTTAATAATAAATAAATTAGCAAATAAACTAGTTTTTTGCTTTTCTCTAAAGGTATTTCATAGTTCTATAATTAGTGTTTTAGCAATACTAAATCGTCGAGTAGTTTTTAAAATACATTCGCGAATAATATATATTGCAAAAGTAATAGTTTATTTTACTTTTTTTTTATTTATTTTATTCAAGCAATTATAATTCGATTTTTGCAATTCGATTTTAAATACTTTTTAAATTCCTTATAAAGCTTATTCTTATTTTATAAAATTTCTTACTTTCGCTAATTTATTTACGAATTAAATTATTATAACTAAAGCGTTTTAAGAACGATATTTTTATAAATTAGTGCGATATTGAATATTACTTTTATACTTCGTTTTAGGCTTTGAATCTTCAAAAGTTCGATTTCGAATAATATACTTTTATTACTTTATACTTTTTTTCCTTCGATAATAAATATTTAATAAGAATTTGTTTTTCGAATATATTTTAAATCGTTTCGCTTTGCCTAATTAATACTAATTAAATTGCTTTTTGCTTTTAAGTCCAAAAGCTTAATAGCTTTTTTGCTTTTAACGCGTAGAGTAATATTCGCAAATAAGCGACGATTATTATATACCGTTGCCGCGATGCAAACGTATCGTTAAGGCTTTTCCTTATCGTGCTCTTCTACCAGCCCTATAACTAGAGAGCATTATTTTTTAATTACTATACCTTCACGGCATTTTTTGCTTACTATCGTATTATAGTAGTTCTCTAAAATAAGTTGTTTCCGCACTCCATTTTCTGTTTTTCGTAAGTAGCGTATTATTCTACAATGCAATTAGTTTAATAAAGCTTTATATATCTTAGCTTCTTTATAAGTTTTCTTGTAAGTAGTTTTAGTTTATACTATATATTGCTGGGGTTTAAAGCGTATAATCTATCCCATGTATTCATCTGCACTTCCATAGCCCACTTCTTTGGCCAATAGCTATACTTAGTCTTATCGTTCTAATATACTTTACAAGCGTATACCTTGCAATTGTGCCAAACGCTTAAGGTGCATTCGTTTTGTACTTCTTCATTCTTTATAAGTACTACCGAAGCATATTCATCGCCCCTTTTCGATATCTCCCAAAAGGTTCTATACTATTTTTAACAGTTTTCAATAGTAAATAGTTCTAGTTAAATATCGCTTTCGTTTTTCTCGAGGTCCTTAACTATAGCCTCGATATCGCCTTTATAGAATTTCCATGCGTACGGGTTCTTATACCAGCCTAGTCTAATTTTATCTAATATGTAAAACATGCAACTACTAATCTCGCAGCTCGTCCAATAGTATATACGATGTTCGTCTCCCGCAAGCGTGGTCCTCTAACTATTTATAATAGGAAAATAGAGATTTTCCTTTTAATTTGCGAATTGTGGATCGATTCTCTTTATTCTTTTTGCAATTCCTTTTTTGCTTAGTCAATATGCTTCGGTTTCTTTATGAATCTTATACTGTCCACACTTATCGTTGCAGTAGTCCCAACATTCCTTCTTGCATACTGGTGGTTAGTACTAGTAGTACGTTTCTTTCTATCTATCAAGCGTGGCTTGGGTCTTGCTCTCCGATCCTTGGATTTCTGCGATTAAGGTTCTTTTGTACTTGGCGTATTTTTCGTTCGTGGTCGAGATTTTTGTCCATTCTTCGAATGGCTCAATCGATTCTTCCAATTGCCAATGTTCTTTTTCCCAATCCTAGTAGTCCTTCTCGGTGGGTAGTTCTTCCAATGGTCCCTTGGGTCCTGCTGCTCCAGCTTTCTTCTCCTTGGGTGTCTTCATAGCCTTCCCTGCTATCGCTGCAGTTTGTTTCTTTAGTGCCCTGCACTCCTTTGCCCAGTGACCTGCTTTCCCACAGTTGTAGCAGTTTCCTTCTTTTTTCTTAGCCTGCTTCTTGCCCTGTGATTTTCCCTGATTAGTTTTGTGGTTCTTCCAATATGGCGCAATTATAATTGGATGACCCCGCGACCCTAATGATTCTACTTTTCGTTCTAGTTCTCTCTCGCGAATGCCTTGCGCAATCACCGTCGTTACTCGAATTATATCCGCGAATATTTCGGGCTTCCTTAGTCTCATCATCTCGTCTTTGATCGCGTTTGTCAATCCTCCTCGGAACGTGGCCATTAATGCTATGTCGTTCTACCCAAGTCTAGGTGCGTATTGTTGGAAAGTGGCTCGATATTCCGGGTATAATTCCTTTATACGAAGTCTTTAGACGATTCTAGTTGCTTCCTCTCGCTCGTTTACTTCACTATATATCTCTATCAAACATCTTTTGTAAACCTCGAAGTCGTCGAACATTGCTCTAGTTTGGGGTTTCCAATCTCTTTTTGCATTTTCCCTGAAATCTCTAAAGAAGATTTCCATGTAATCAAATGCCGGTCCCTCCAGGTAAGATATAGCGAATATAACTTTATCCGAGTCGTCCTCGAACATATCTACATTATGTTTAATGTAAATAGTAACCTTGGCTAGGTGTACCTTAAGTTCCGAGGGTTTTCCTCTGAAGATGGGTGGAGTGGCGACTTTAACTAGCCTAGTGGTCTTAATTCTGAACTCTGGTGGGTCCTTCATTTTTACGTCGCCGTCGTCGTCTTCGTCGTCGGATTCGTTCTTCGTGTCTTGCGGCGTGAGCTTAGGAACTGGTTTTGGAGTTGCTGGCTCTGGTATCTCAGGCTTGACCTGTTTCCCGACTGCACTCCCTTCTGCTTTTGGTGGCATGTCGACTAATACCTGTATTGTAAAGTGCTCAAAGTGTGACGGATCGTTCTACTGAACTAGCCAATCGGGTTCTGGGTTGACGACTTACTTCTTGTACCAAGATATAAGTCGCTAGATAAGGGTCGATATGTCACTCAAATGTATTTTGAACAAGTAGTCACCAGTAATAGGGTTCTATTACTATCTTGAGTTGAGCACAAGGCTCCTATCTATTTGGGCGGCATGCCCTGCCTATATAGTCCCTTGTGCAGACGGGACCCTAAGGACCCCGTGGGACCCTTAGGACCTCCCAGGACCCCCAGGACCCTTTCCGAAGGGTCCTCAGGTCCCGCACGTGACCTAGGGTCTCCTTCCAGGCCTCGCCTGTTGAGCCTATGGTCCACTGGTAACACGTGAGTCGTGACAATTAGCTTAAAGTATTTCTTTACTTTAGGAAAATTCAAATTTAAGAAATACTAAAATTATTACTTATTTCGAATATAATTAATTCTATTCTTTAACTTTATATCGTTTTAATTTTTAACTATAAATTAAAACTTAATTATTTGAATTTGAATTATTAATTATAATACGATTAATAATGCCGTTATTTTGTAATTAAATTTCGAAGTATAATTTATTCGAAATCGCGATTACTACCGGTCGTAGTTCTAGAAGCTAAAGGTAATACTTCGACTTTACTAAAGGATTTTCGTATAATAAGACGATTTCAGCACTTATACGAGGGTCCTAAAGAGTATCCCTTGGTTCTAAAACTCTTTTGAACTTCTTAGAATATACTTAAAACGTACTGTAAATTAGAACTAATACAAGGGTTTAAAGAGTATTTCTTGGAAGTAAATTCAAACTTTACTAATTTAAAATACTACACTCGGAATTTAGTTTTGCCGGTTCCGTAAGCGAATCGCTCCTTAAAACTGTGACGCTCCTGGCAGTGCCCAGCCTTCGGCTAGCCCCTGAGGCACGTGCATCACCCGAGCTGGCGAGCCCCTTGGTTTACCCCTACGACTTCGGCCGCTCTCTTCCTGTTTCTCCCGAACGCCCTGCTTCATTGCAGGGGTTCTTCACGTATATAGAGAGCTCTTTCCTTCCTTCTAAGCTCTTTAGTTGTTTATTCTAAGGATTTACCGAAGTCTCTTCTATTTCGCCATGTGACTACTCCCCTCACGTGGCCCGCTAAGCTTCTCCATACTCGGCGCGTCACAAAAACTCTCAAAATACTACTACTTCAAAAACTTTTAAAAAATCTAATTTAAATTCTTTTAATTTAAAATTTAAAAAAAAGCTAGTATTTAAAATTAATAAGTAATAAATACTTTATATTTACTTTATAATTAAAGTAATTATTTTCAATAAAATTTATAAAGTAAAATATTATTTTAAAGTATATAATAAATAGGAAAGTAATACTTTAAAAAAGTAATATTTAATATTTGTAAAATAAGTTAAGTATTATTTTTTTTAAATATTACTTTTTTATTTATTATATACTTTAAAATAGTATTTTATATATTATTTAATATAATTAAATTTTATAAAAATATTTAAATAAATTAATTATTGGCATAGGTTAGCATAGACGGAAGTCACGTGGGTAGTTAAGCGAACGGGCTAGCCGTATTCGGATTAGTGTGGGCGAGCGCAAAGAGGTATATCCTCAAGCTCTTTCCCCCTTAGCTAGACTTGTTCCTTAGACATTAACAATAGAAGTAAACCTACCCTTACTTCTGGTGTTTCGGGCCGTATCACATGTGATCCGGTATCCTTGGTGTGGATACCAACACTAATCAGTGGTTTAATAACCATAGAGCAGCTAGGACCAATACTAAAAAAGGTAGCGACGCAAAGAAACCCGAAGCTTTTATAGTGCGTAAAGTTTCCTGCGACGTTTATGCTAAGGGAAATTGCGCAATACTACTGGATACTAACGGACTATACGAAATTTACTTCGTACGGAAACGTGACTCTAGTGTTGCAATAGAGCTTTCGAGAACTTGCGCCAAAGATCGAGTAAAGGAGTTCCTACCCTTCGACTTTTTGATACAAGTTGCGTCTATTACGCAGAATAAGAGTGCCTACGACTAAATAGTCTCTCGCCGTTAACCACTTGCCGGAGATTGCGCCAGGGTACTACCCATTAACTCTACAATACGACTTTCCTACCTACTTTCCTCAAAATACGACTACCTACATCACTTATTCAAAACTACGACTTTCTACAACAACTACACTAGCTCTTCGCAACTAGAGCTATAGCGAGATCATACCACGACGACTCTTCGGAGACTACGACTACTCCTACCCCCAGTATATCGAATCAACCTACGAATCAACCTACAAACGTAGCCTACAAGGGCACCTACATCTACAACAAGAACAAATGGGGAAAGAACCTAGATATTAGAGACGAGGAAAATCACAATGAGGAGACAGTGAATAGAATGCTTCTTGAGACTCGTGAGTACTACGAGCAACAAGAGTACAACGACTACATTCTCTGGGATTACTTCAAGGAAGATTTCGCTGTATGGACCAAGGAGTTGTTTCTATTAGCAAACGTCAAATTGCTACGAGAATTCAGAGACTACTTGCGCCAGCATGGCGTATGGATCCCAAGAAATGGAGGACGAATTGCAGAGAATTTGGTGTTACTTACTCGAGAAGAGGAGTACCATAAATGGATAGTACAAGAGGTTGAAGATTAACTCAAGATCTCCAAGTACTTCTATTCTCGATGGAACCCATCGGACGATAATAAGCCTAATGCTTTGGCAAGAGCAAGAGAACAGAAAGCATCAGAGGAACGTCAAAAAGCTATTCTCGATAATATTAATAAGACGATTCCAACTTTTGTGCCAACTGCGCAAAACGCGCGAAACGCGTCAAATACGCCAAATACGCCAATTGCACCAACCGCACCAGTTGCGCCATTATTTCCGGAATCATCGAATTTCCAAGCCGGGCAAGGAAAATCAACTAGAGAGGGTCCTGGACCTATTGCTTTAGAGGACTTTCCGGACGATGATCTTCCAGCAAGCAAATTGATTACAGATCTAGTAAAACTCTATTCCGATGAGAAGAAATATGGAGGAGAACTATACGACTCTTTTACCACTAAGATTCGAATCTTCATCGACATATGCAATAAGATCGGACTGCCGGAATCACAGTACAAGCACGCGTTTTCAATTATGCTAAAAGGACGTGCGAGCACCTACTACTACGACCGAATGGTAGGGCGAAACTTCGCTTGGACTGTAATGCTAGATATGATAAAAAAGCATTTTGAGACGGAGGAGAACAGATAGCTATATCTTTCTCTATAGAGAGAGACTACGCTAGAGCGTGTTATTGAAGCAAATAAGGGGAAGAATAAGCTAGAGTGCCTACAGATCCTATTTGATGAACTTCAAAAAGTGCAAAAGGGACTAGGTGACGAGTACTAAAATGAATTCACTCTTCGAGATCAAGTTATTAACGCTTGTAGAGGAGTTCCAGAGTGTAGTTTTGCATTGTACAAACCTGTCGATACGTTCGAGAGTGCTTGTGCAGAGCTGCGATTATCGGTTGGCACTACAATAAAAATCAAATCATCTCATTAGTATAATATAACCACTACTTCATTAGAGAAAGACACCACTTCGCAAATAAAGGGCGAGAAAGAAGAGATATTTTGGACCGATCGTACGTACGGTGGACGAGGCGGAAATCGCGGTAAAGGTGGAGGATAACGAGGAGGTTTTAGGGGAGGCAACTATAACGCGTAGAAGGACCGTACCCAAATGAAATGCTACGTTTGTAAGAAGACAGATTATTAGTTTACGAATTATCTAATTGAAAACCGACGAAAGGCATGGAACGGATTTAGAGAGCATGCGCGCGATCGCAATGAACGCGAACTAATAACTGCGTACTACCAAGGCTTTTTGGCATAGTACGAGGGCGTAGAAGGACTGGAAAATACGAAAACAAATAACGTAGATCAAATATTGCAAAGTTTGGAGATTAAGGAAGGAGGCAATGATATGTTTATAGCAGAGCTCGAAGAGGTCGATGGAACTTAAATAATGTCTATTCTAAACACTCGATCTACTTTACATGCTATAACAAAGGAGGACGAACTAGGGGAAGAGAGATCTAGTGAATATTCAGCATTTACATTTACGGATCGCTACTCTTCGGATACCTTTCAAGGGATTATACTAGATATTGGAGCCGCCGGCGTCTCTACAGCCGGACGATTACAATTTCTAGCACTTTAAAAGATTAATTCAAGCGTGCAGTTAGATACGACAACTGCTGGGGAGCATAAGATTCGATTTGGAAAGGGAGATCCGATTTTATCGAAGGGGACTATTCACGTGAAAATACTAGTGGGTGTTATTACTTTTTATGTTTTACTAATGAAAACTTTATTTTTGTTTTGCGTATAAAATATAGATAGAATAGATGTTAAGCTTAATAATTTAAAAGACGTTTTTATTTAAGGAAGTAATATTATTCCAGTGCTACGCAAATGGGGCTATTTATAGATACTACTAAATTAATAAAAAGAGGTTTTAGTATGGAACTATTTATTTAAAGTCGAATTACGGCAATTGCATCGTAAATTCGAATATTTATTTGTACGACGATTATTAAAAGTTCTTTAAAGATCGGGGTATAAGATTAAGGTTAAAGTAATCGAGCATTTAATTAAAGTATACTATTATTATTAAATAAACGAAAAATTACTAGGCAAATTCAAGTTTACATTATATAATAATTATAAATTTAATTATTTAATTATTATCGACGTTATGTATTTTAATAGAAAGCTAGTACTATAAGTAATGGACTTAGCTACTTTTTTTTAAGCTATAAGATTTTTAAAAGATATAATTACTAGGATAGCATAGAAGACGTTACGTATATGCTGGATTAATATTTACCAAAGATCTTCTAATTTTATTATTTATAATATCGAAAAGAACTTCTCGTTTTTAAAATTTAAATAAAACGCGAGAGTAATAGTAATTAAAATTAAGGAAATACTAGTGGAAGCTTATAATAACGTAGGAAAAGTAAAGAAATATTATGCTTTATTATAACGAGCTTACGGTATTATTTAAAACGAACTTGCCGAGGAATAAATCGATAAGAAGTTTATTTTATAAATAATAGTGAAAGCTATTAACGATTTAGTAAAACCGGACGGTATTATTCCGACGCTTTTAGTTTTTAGTGCCTACCTTCGAATGAGTAATGAAAGTGCGCCATTACTATTAATTATTAAAAAAGCTATAGTAATTCGATTAGCTTTTAGGAAAGTACGATAATTGCACGCCTAGCGCTAAGTTAAAAACGCGCTTGCGATGAGAAATAGACCAAGCATTAGCTTAACTTTGGATTTGCTAATTTTATCGAACGTACGCGTATAGCGTGAGAAGGGAGGATGGACAGGACCGTACAAGCTACTATTTACTAGTGGCGAGACTTGTATTATCGATATGCTATCGGGAGCTACGAAGTTCCGATTAATTATAGTCAAGCCGTACTACGTAAATGAGAATGAAGAGATTTCGATCTAGGAGGATTATGGTAAAGATAAGGAAGATGAGAAAGATAAGGAACTTCAAGAACTTTAATAAAACGATCAAGAGCTTAACGTACTAATTAAGCGCGGTAGAGGGCGACCTAAGGGATTACGTAATAAGATTTCATACGCCGGGCTCGGAAAATTAATTAAAGCCCGGGGCCACTTTGCTATTAATAAAGATTTCGATAATTAGCTTATTATAGATGAAATCGATAATTTTATAATCTTTATAATAAATAAGGAAATAGTTAATAAGGAATTAGCGTTACGACTTCGTAAAGAAGGCGTGATTATAATTAAAGAATTATCGTTCGAGTAATTTCAAAGGAAGAAAATGGAAGAATTAATTGCAAGAGGAGTTTTCGAGCTAATTTAATACGATGAAACTAAGTATAAAAGCGTATAAATATTTAATTCTAAATTAGTTAACGAAATTAAAAGCAAGGTTACAAATGCTTCGTACGAGAAATTAAGACTTATTATCTAAGGATATAATAATAAGAGTAAGGAAATAATTTTAATATAATCTTCTACGATTTAGCGCGCTAGTTAAAGACTTATTATAACACTCGCATCGTTTTTACAAAAGATTTAAAGCAGGGATATCGGACTTTAATTACGAGATATTACATAAGTATATATATAATCTGCTATTAATATTTAAAGATTTATTTTAGCGTAATTACTAAAAAAGATTTACTATTTATATTCCTTAAATACGCTTATACGTATTTTGAAGCTTTTATATAGAATTGCAAAAGTAGGAATCTATTAGTAAGCTACGTATTATAAGCATTACCAAAACAAACTATTTATAGTAACGTTTACATACGATCTATGCCTTCTTATTTCAAGTAAAGAAGCGTTTAGTATTATAGGAATGCAAATAAATAATACGTTAATTTTAGTAAAGAACGATTTTGCGGAAATCGAGAATAAAGAGTTATAAAAAACTAAGTTTTTAGCAAAGCTTAAAAAGGAACTAATCGCCGAGACTAAGTTTATTTTCAACGGTTACGTACTACGTAAGCAAAGAGAGATTATTTAACTTCGACAAAAGGAGCAAAGTAAGAAGTTAAAGCTAGTAAATAAGGAATTACTAATCTACAAAGCCGAATATAAAGAATAATATATTAAAGGGGTATATATTACGATAATTTATTAATTAAAAGCTTAGTTTAATCTATTTATTATAGCATAATAGCAAAAGCCTACGAAATAGAACGTAAATATTTTAAATAAAAGATTAAATTAGTAAATAAAGTATTTGAATTAAGGAATTAACTACGTTTTATTAGACTTTACTACGACGAAGTTATTCGTATTTATCGACGAATTATTTGCAAATAATAAAGATTTCAGCTTCCAAATTAAATATAAGATTATTCTTGCAAATAAAGCTTTAATTAATAATAACGAATTCGAAATCTACGAAAACTTCATTTACTATAGTTCTATGAAAAGTAAACGTGTTACCAGGAGTGTATTAGCCTTAGAAATCTACGGCATAGTAGTAGGGGCCGATATAGCAATTGCAATCGGAACTATAATTAATATAATTATTAATTAATTAAATTTACTAAAGATCGAGATCGTAGTTTATACTAACTTCTATTTACTTTACGAATGCCTCGTTAAGCTAGGAACGACTAAGGAGAAGCGTTTTATAATTAATCTTATAGCTCTACGATAATTTTACGAACGTAGGGAGTTATAAGAAATTCGATGGATTAATGGGGACGATAACTCGGCGGATGCAATAACGAAGTCTATACCGAATAAGGCATTGGAGAAGTTCCTGGATAGTAATCGAATTCGAGTGAGAGTAGAGGGATGGGTGAATAGGAAGAAGGGAAATGGAAAAGAGGAGTAGAGGGAATTGCGAAATGGAGGTGATTGCGGAAAGCACTAAGTACGGGAAGGCACGTGATTAGAAGAACGGTTCTCTTAACTACGTAACGAACAGTATATTGTAAGAATATAGGGCATTGCGATGATTTTCATGAAGCAGGAGTACAAAGAGCGTATTAGAGGTGATTTTGAACTTTCGAACTTGCGGTATTTTTTTCCACTTTTAAAGAAGTGCTAGTGTTGGCATAGGTTAGCATAGACGGAAGTCACGTGGGTAGTTAAGCGAACGGGCTAGCCGTATTCGGATTAGTGTGGGCGAGCGCAAAGAGGTATATCCTTAAGCTCTTTCCCCTTTAGCTAAACTTATTCCTTAAATATTAATAATAAAAGTAAACCTATCCTTACTTTTAGTATTTCGGGCCGTATTATATATAATCCGGTATTCTTAATGTGAATACTAATATTAATAAATTTTCGAATTAATATAATTTTTAATTTTAATAATATATAAATAATAAAAATTATAAAAATAAAATATAATTATTTAATTTTTTCGAGTTTTTTTATTTTAATTATAAATAATAATTAATTATTATTAAAAATTTTATTAATTTTATTAAAATATAAATATAATATTATATAAAATTATAAAATAATAAAAAAGAATAAATAAATTATATTAATATAAAAAATATTTCATAAAATTTTAAATTTAAAAAAATATAAATTATATTTTTTTATTTTTAAATAATTATTTTTATATAAGTATATAATAAATAAATATATAATAAA